>JAPYZC010004053.1:0-24275 GCA_030522665.1 Ichneumoninae sp. A BG-2022a
CTTTTCGGGCTCGCGGCTCGCGTCGGGTACGGAATCGTCCGTGAAACCCCCGCTTTGAGCTCGGCTCGACGTGCGGTTTGTTGCGAACGCCGTTGAGGAGCAGTGTGTGCCGTTGCAGGTTTTTGGAGGGGGACCTTGACCGAGTGACGTTCTGCAAGGGGGCCTCGGCGGTACCACCGGCGATTTTTGCAACGACCCGGAGACACCCAGAAAAAAAAAAAATTTACGGCCACCGTTTATTAAGATTAAGTAAAATATTTATTTGATTTACATAAATATTTATTTAAATTAAGTAAATTGTTACTTAAATGAAATAAATATTTATTTAAATCAAATAAATATTTTACTTAATCTTTAAAAAAAAATATTTTACGGCCACCGTTTATTAAGATTAAGTAAAATATTTATTTGATTAAAATAAATATTTATTTAAATCAAATAAATATTTTACTTAATCTTAATAAACGGTGGCCTTAAATAATTTTTTTTTTCTGGGTGCAACGACGCCAACCACTTGCACGTACAGCCGGCTGCTCACTCGGCGCCCCGGCTTATGAATGCACGTATTCGGAGCGGTTTGATATCGAATCACAGGCTGGACCGATCTCTCGGTACGAGAGACCCGACCGTCTCTCTCGGGTCTCGCGGCTCGCGCCGAGTGCGGAATCGTCCGCGAAGCCCCCGCACCGAGAGCTCGGCTCGACGTGCGGTTTGTTGCGGACGCCGTTGAGGAGCAGTGTGTGCCGTTGCAGGTTTTTGGAGGGGGACCTTGACCGAGTGACGTTCTGCAAGGGGGCCTCGGCGGCACCACCGGCTCGGCCCGGCTGTACCGCTGGTCCCGCTGGTCCCGCTGGTCCCGCTGGTCCCGCTGGTCCCACTCTTTCGCCCCGCTCTCGGATACCTGTTGAGTCCGTCTCACCGTCCACGCCTCTCTCTTTCAGACTCCTCTCGTTTCTTCGCCGTCCGCTCGCTTCCTCCTCAACGGGCCGCTATAATCTCGCCTTCGTTTCTCCTCTCGCCGGGCCGCGATGGCCTGACGTTCCGTCCATCGGCAGCGGCAGCAGCAGCGGCAGCAGCACACGTCCCCGCGGATCGCGTATACATCGGGGGCAGCGACGGCGCACGGCGGCCGCTCGGATAGGGATAAAGCCGCTCGGTGGAAGGAGTAGTAAGCGGTCTCCGCGGTTTCAACCTCGTCTCCAGCTTTTATTAGTTGTTCGGCGCTCGGCGGCGAACGTGCGTGCCCCCCTCCCCCCCCTTTCGAGAGTAGAGTCCCGAGTAGTTTTCGATCGGATCGACGAGCCGGTTCACCGCAACGATCGATCGTTTTGTGTTTTTTTTTTTTTTTTTCCCCGCGCGCGGTACCGATCGGCTCCCACGTGATTCGGTGTGAGCCACGGAAACGTGAACTGGCCGGAAAGAAAAAGAGATCGCTCGCCGGCAATCGGCGCATACCGGCGAATATCGGCCTTTGGCGGCGCGAAATCGCGCTCCGACGAACTGGTGGATCGTCGATCGGCGAAACCGTGGAGCATCGCTCGATCGAATTATACGTATTTACGTATACATATAAATACAGTGACAAAGTGAGGAAACCGGAAATGAGGGATCTCGAGGATCGAAGTACACATTAAACGTGGTGGATCGGTTGGAAAAAAAAAGAAACCGGTCATGCGGTTCCTGTAGCCGTCGATCAGTGACAGTTTTCAAAGAGTGCTCCAACCGGGAGAGTCGTGACGATTTTTTGTTAAATCGGGTTTTTTATATTTTTCGATCGAGGAATCGGAGCTACTTATCGATCGCAGTGAACCAGTGCCAGTGGAGGTAAATTTGTGTGTTTTATCAGTGATTTTTTTTTTTTTTTGCTTCACGAAATAAGCTGTCGTTTATCTAGCAATAACGATGTAGTCTCTGGGAGGGATGGGGAAAAGGCTTTTCACGCGCGATGGAAGTAATTTGAATCCTCTTAGCGCAATCATCTTTTCACCGGACTCGACGATTTTCCGGCATCGATATCTGTCCGGGATGGAGCATCGGATATAACGTATCCATTAATTGGCGGTATTCCAGTGCGAGAACAGTATATTACATTGAATATTAGCGCTTCGGTTTTCGTTATCGAAATGGAAAATCGTAATGAGCTCCGATCGATCGGTATAGATTAGTCGATCGGGCAGGCCGTTAAACGCGCGCAGGTTGCGAAGATTCGATCAACTATTTTCCACCGCCGATAGGTAAATAAAAGGGAGGGTAAAATCGTTACCGATTTTTCTTCTCGTTGTTTTTTTTTTTTTTTTTTATTAAAAAATAAATAAAAAAATCGTACGTGCCTTATTACCTCAAAAATAAAACCGACAAAACTGGCATTTCAGCCTGTCTTATCGCCGCGAGTCGATCGAGCAGTAAACACGGCCCACCGCGAACACGCGAGTCGGCTGTGCTCTCCGGTCGGAGCCGTAACGGAAACGGGACGAGGAAGTGAGGAGGATCGGCGATCGGTCACAGGCTAAACTCTGTCGTTTTACCTTCCTCTTTCGTCTGTTTCGTCCTCCGCGCATCGCGAGTCTCGCGTTATCTCGCAGCAGGTGTCGAGAGGAGCGGTGAAAAAAAATTGAATGAGTCGTAAAGTGCGATCGGTCTTGTCATCGGCGCTCCAGCCGTTCCCCGGACGATCTCTCCGCCGTACCGGGCTCAATTAACGAATGCCGTTTGGCGTCGCTTAGCGATGTCTTAAACATTAGCCGCTCGTTTCTCGTCCGACAGCTTGGCCGGACAACGGTCTTGCGCGCCGGCTCTTCGTTCTTTATTATTCGGGCCATCCGCGCGACGAAAGATTGATGCTCGTTCGCAAAGATCGGTTACACGCCCGACGGACAGGTCGGTAATGTAATTACGGTAGTTAATACGATCCGTCGAGGCGCGCGGATTTTCGTAATTTCGGTCTTTATTATTCGGCCATCCGCGCGATGAATGATTGATGCTCCTTCGCAAAGATCGGTTACACAGTAAAAAATATTTGTACATTTAACAAACCTTTATTTGGCCACAAACGACCACAATTTGTTGTTGTTAATTTTACAAAAATATATTTGTAAAATGGACAGACTTTTTGTAAAATGAACAGACATTTTTGTAAAATGAACAGACATTTTTGTAAAATGAACAGACATTTTTGTAAAATGAACAGACATTTTTGTAAAATGAACAGAAACTTTTGTAAAATGGACGGATATTTTTGTAAAATGAACAGACATTTTTGTAAAATGGGCAGACATTTTTGTAAAATGGACAGACATTTTTGTAAAATGGACAGACATTTTTGTAAAATGGACAGACATTTTTGTAAAATGGACAGACATTTTTGTAAAATTGTGGACGTTTGTGGACAAGAAACGTTGGTATCTATTTTACTGTGTACACGCCCGATGAACAGATCGATAATGTAATTACAGCAATTAATACGTCGAGGCGCGCGGATTGTCGTGATTTCGTTCTTCATTATTCGGGCCATCCGCGCGACGAAAGATTGATGCTCGTTCGAAAGATCGGTTACACAGTAAAAAATATTTGGACATTTAACAAACCTTTTTTTGGCCACAAATGTCCACAATGATTTTGTTACGAATTTTACAAAAAAGATTCGTAAAATTGACAGACAATTTGTAAAATGAACAGACATTTTTGTAAAATGGCCAGACACTTTTGTAAAATGAACAGACATTTTTGTAAAATGGCCAGACATTTTTGTAAAATGGATAGACATTTTTGCAAAATGGACAGACATTTTTGCAAAATGGACAGACATTTTTATAAAATGTACAAAAAAAGAATTGTGTACGTTTGTGTACAAGAAACGTTGGTACCAATTTTACTGTGTACACGCCCGACGCACAGATCGATAATGTAATTACAGCAGTTAATATGATCCGTCGAGGGGCGCGGATTTTCGTCAACACACCAACACGCGCGCGTTTCGGACGTTGAACGAGGCAATTTGGGAGATCGGTATTGCTCCCCGTTTCGCCGGGGCTCGCTTTAATCGAGCGGCTCGGAGCGAGGCGCGGCAGAGAGACGAGACTAGACGCCGTAAAAATCTCCGGCGAACGATAGTCAACGAACGCTTAAGAGGCTCGACGTTCACGTTAATTTATCGGCGCGTCAAGATATTTTAGCCGTAAAGTGCGCCGTCTCGCGTCCACGCGCTGCTTCGTTCGATTCGGCGCTTCGGGAATCTTTCGCGATCTTTCGAGAGAAGCTCGTGCGGGCCCGAGCCTCGTGCGCGAAACCTCGAAGGATATTTAACGAGGCAGGAAGGCGTCCCATCAATTTAAACGGCCGGGGAATCCTACCGGTCGCACATTCGGTGGACATTGACTTGCAAAAAAATTTGGTGAAGCGCGCGACTTCGACATGTTTTTTTTTTTTTTTTTTATACGTGCGTTATAAAAAGAGGGAGAGGCGGTTTTCTCGGCGGTGAAAGACCGAGGGGCGCGGGGGAAGCGTTTCGAGTCAACACGAATCCTCCATCGAATCCGGGATGGTTTTTTTTTATGCCCCAAAACAGCGCGCAAGTCCGAGATTCGAGCGAATGGGAATTCGCTTTTACGGTTCTGGGAGAGCCTACGAGACAAACGAGCACCGCTGCGACTTCGACTTTCGTTAGCCCCTCGCATTATCTGTTAATGGCCGAGGGATGGGCGGAGTCACGGTCGGGAGAATAACATTTTTTTTTTTTTTTCATGCGTGGGTTTCCGTATCGAATATATAAGGGTAGGCGTAAAATAAGCCACAGATTCGCGATCGCCGGGGAAAATGTGGTCGGATGTAGCTTTTGAACGACTAAGGAGAAGTCTTCTTTTTTTTTGTTTCTTCGTTTGAGCCGTTTTCAACAAAATCGCCGTCGCGAAAGATCGGCTACGCAGTAAAAAATATTTGTACATTTAACAAACCTTTTATTGTCCACAAACGTCCACAATTATATTGTTGTTAATTTTACAAAAAATGTTCATAAAATTGACAGACATTTTTGTAAAATGGACAAGACCAGAGCTGGGCAAAAAGAACTTAAAGTACTTGATACGTAGTATCGTAGGTATCCAATACTTTAAGTACGCGGTACCATAAGTACTAAATATTTTGAGTAAACTTTGTTTTAGAATGATGTTTGAGAATATTTTGCCGGTCCTCAAATTGCTAGGCACTTCAAATACCAAGTACTTTAAGTACTTTGCCCAGCTCTGGACAAGACTTATTTGTAAAATTAACAAGAAAATAATTGTGGACGTTTGTGGATAAGAAACGTTAGTACCTATTTTACTGTGTACACGCCCGATGGACAGATCGATCAGAGAAAAAAACAATCAATAGAGTCAAGAAAATGTGCGCTTACGGGTGGCGAAACAAGTGTTTGATTGATGGAATGAAATACCTCGTTGCTCGAACTAATAGGCCGTCGAATCAATTGTTTCTTTACTTATTACTACGACAATTATTTCGTTCGATCAGCCAAAAATTTATTTCGCCACCCGTAAGCGCTCGTTTTATTGACTCAATTGATTTTTTTTTTCTCAGTGTATCAATCTGGTCGTTCTAATTTGGGGTGGCGAGAGGAATCCGTGTTCCGCGAGAATTCTCAGGGTCGAGCTTATTTGAGTGGAAAGCCACGGTTCTTTTGCCAATCGGAGCGGAATGTATCTCTCAATTCCTTCAGATGCGCACTCGTTGCTGCTCAGCCCGGTTATTCTCGAGTCACTCGTTTGCAAAACGTATACTTTCTATCGCTGTGCGCGCGTAAAGATATGAATGGACACAGCGACAGAATGTATGCGTTTTGCAAACGAGTGACTCGAGAAAAACCTGAAAGAACCCATGAATATGGCAAGTTATTCTCGAGTCACTCGTTTGCGAAATTCATACCTTCTATAGTTGTATGCGTACATTAAGAGAAGGATCTCACAGAAATTGCTATAAATCCGGTAAAAAAAAATGCAACATCCTGGCAAACATTCGTATTACACTTAACACATTCTGCCTAGAAAATAAGGTAATTTTCGCTATCGCAGATATTACTCGAATATCCGGTAATTTTTGCTAAAATGTAAGTTCTTCTTACTAGAAAATCTAGTAAAATCTAGTAATCGGTGGGGGCGCGTTCGCGCATCCAGAAAAATAATTTATTTGAAGGCCACCGTTTATTTGGGGTAAGTAAAATATTTATTTGATTTAAATAAATATTCATTTAAATCAAATTAATATTTTGCTATAACCAAATAAACTGTGGCGATCAAATAAATTATTTTTCTGGGTGCGGGCGTTTATTTTAAGTTTGTAGGTCATACCGGCATTTGTCTTCTGCATACACGTACATAAAAAGAATCTGATTGAAGAAATTCTCAGTTTTAATCCGCGAAATTCTTAGCCAGATACGCAAAATTTAGCCAACCCGCCTTCTGGAAAAAAAACACTATATTAGTTGTGTAAAAAATTACTATGTCCTCTGTGAACATGGCATATATCGCTAGTGGTGGCGCTGGTGTAGGGGAGCGCGGGGCAAAACGGTGCATTGGCGCAAACGCAATTTTCCAGTAACTTTTCGATGGTTGCGCCGGTGGTAAGTCCACGGGGAAAAAACAATTGTTGGGACAGCAAGAATCTTGTTACCATAACTCATTTACCTGCTTAACATCGGGGCAATTTTACTGCAGCACCCAAATATTTTTACTGACACAACAAGAAATGATTAACGATTTACATTTTGTTAGAGAAACAGAACTATTTTTCTCCGTGTGGGGCAAAACGGGCATGGAAATCCGGAACTGTTATCGTTGGAACAAAATGGGGCGTCCAAAAATTATTGGAAAATTGAGTTTCGCCCCACTGTCCCATTTTACCCCACAGTCCCATATTGCCCCACAGTCCCATTTTACCCCACTGTCCCATTGTAACCCCACCGTCCCATTTTACCTCACTGTCCCATTTTACGTCACTGTCCCATATTGCCCCACTGTCCCATTTTACCTCACTGTCCCATTTTACCCCACTGTCCCATTTAGCTCCGCTCTCCCCTACCACATTGCCAGATCGAAATTTACCATACGACTCGATACTTTTTCCAAGACCCTTCCCTCAGTCTATAAACACATGAATGAATGCAGCGACACAGCGTATACATTTTGCAAGCGAGCGACTCGAGATTAACGCCCCAGCTCTCGCGAGAATCTTGTTATTTGCTGAGGATGACGGCATATAAACCTCTCCCCGCCGGTGCAAACAGGCGACTTAGCGCTCGCGCATACGTCAGATTTTCAGAACCGGGGAAACGAGTGGACACGTGTGTGGGAAGGTGATTAAGGAAACCGCGCCCGTCCTCGCACGAGGCAGAGCCGAGAAGAGGATGGCCTTGGTGCGTCACAGTCGGGGTCACCCCCATTGTCTTCAAGGGCGAATGCGCCGAGTGGCCAAAGCGCGGCGGGCGGTTTCGCTCCCCCCATTCGCTAAAACGCGCGATGCATTTTAATTCCCGCCATACATTCGTCCGGCCAGCGATGCGCGCGGCTCGCTCCGCGGAGACTCCGCGGACAAGGATCAGATTTATCGCTCTTCTTATCCACATTCCCGCACCCGACGCATGCTTTCCCACTCTCTCGTTCTCATTCGGATATGTTCCATAATTAAATGATGAATAATGTGCACGGCATTTTTTTTTTTTTTTTTTTTTTTTTGCCGGATAAATATCGTCGCGAAGCGGTCCGCGCAGGCCGGAGGAGTCAGGGCCGAGTCTCCCGCGGGTCACGGGACGCGGCTCGGGGAATGCGTAAAGCACCGGCCGAGGCACACGTGATACGTAATAAAGCGAGCGGGGCGCAATCTTGATGCATTTTAATTTGAGCACGTGGGACTGACCGCGAAATTTCGCGGATCTCGGGTTTCACCGGGTTCCTCCTCGCTTCTACCGCTGCACTCGCACGGAGCGCTATAGAGACGTCGAGCGCGCGACGAGAGGTGCGGGCTTGACTTTTCTGGTTTTTTTTGTTTTTGTTTTATTTTTTATTTATTTTTTTTTTCTTTCTTCGTACTCACGAGGCTCGGGTCTCCGGAGTAATAATTAAATGGCGAGCATCTTGATCAAGGCACGCTCGCGGTAACGAAGCCCGAATTGGCCCGGCGCATGGTCGAGATACACACTGTAAAAAAAAATTGTTTGGAAATTAATTAACGGTATTTGAAGCTTTTTTGCGTAAACTATTTTTGAAATTTCAAACACATGTGTTTTATTATTTTTACGGAATTTTTACGGTAAAATTTGTATTTTTAATAGGAATTTTTGTAAATTCCAGGCAAAAGATTTATAATTTTAACATCTTTTTTTACTTTACAATAAAAGTATATTAATCATGGTGGCCGCGGTCAGGTAAAACTGGGAAAACCTGGAAAAGTCAGGGAATTTCAAAATTGGTCAGGGAAAAAGTAAATTGTCGCCAAACCTTCTACAAATAAATTGTAACTTAATTTATTTGACGAATTTCTCCTCTTTTTATCGTTTTAGATTAATCGTTAATACAGAGCTCAGCATACAAAATCTTTAAATATCTGAATAAATATAGTAAACATGATAGATATAAAAATAGTAAACATAAAATATAAAATAACATTTGATTCTAGACTACATAACAAACTAAACAGACATTAACAGCCTATGGTTATCACGAGACTAGTCCTCCCTACACTTCTCTTCTCTCTTTACTATAATCCGGTTTATTCGTATTTAAGCACCCCGGAATATGTCGCCCTTTTAAATAAAAAGTACATAAAAGGAAGCCGTAAATAAAAATTCCGAACATAAAAAAACGGCATTAATCATACTATAATTAGGCATTTTCATTTGCATGATTTTTTTTTTAAATAGACGTTAGAAGTTTGGTCAGGGAAAATTTTTTATTGGTCAGTGAAAAGTCAGGGAATTTTGTTCAGGGCAAAAAACGGCCACCATGTTAATGTTCGATTAATGTACGTAATGTAGGAAAATTTTAATTTCCGGTACATTAAATTTACAATTTATTTTTACAATGCAGGACATTGCGGGAAAGGCGCAGGATTTTTTAAATAAAAAAAAAATTGTTTGGCGAGCTTTGGTTACGCAGATGCGCAACATTATCTGCCGTGGGGATAATGTTGCGCAAACAACTTCGGCGTCGTTCTCGCACCGGAAACTGTCGTTTATTTAGCTCCGCGGGCGGCGGGCCGACTCGCGCGAGTTACCTCTCGCTTTCCTCTATTTTTTTACTCGGCTTATCGGTCATCTTTCAATCATCGAACTGTCTTATTTGCACTGCGCGGCGAACGCGACGCGTCATGCTTCTCACTCATTATATCGGCGGTTGAGAAATCGTCATCGCCCTCGGTACACCACTGCGGCACGAATATCGATACGTCATCACTGTCCAACGTTTCGCGAAAAAAAAAAATATATATATAACCGATACTATTGCTCGTATAGATGATTGATAGTAATTCCTTGTGGGGATGTGCACAAAAACGATTGTGAAAGCTCATCGCATTCGCAATCCCGCGCAACTTGGTACAATAGTACAGTATTCGTGCACAGTAAAAAAGATTTATACATCTAACAAACTTTTTTTTTCTTCTACAAACGTCGACAATTGTTTTGTTGCTAATTTTACAAAAAATATTCGTCAAATTAACATAAATTTTTGTAAAATTGACAAGATTAAAAAAAAAATTAATATTAAAATAATTGTGGACGTTGTGGACGAGAAACGTTGGTAAATATTTTACTGTGTGGTCACTGGCGTAAAGAAAAAAACATTTTTTTTTTCTGGCTGCCTGGTATCGGAACAGAGGAAATAGAAAAAAATAAAGGGTTTTATTTATTCGATTCGGCGATAAAAATACAAGTGTTTTTAAAATATGGTAAAAGGGGCTTAAAATAATCTAAACATTTTTTTCTGGATGTTCTGGTATCGCTCGGATACGAGAGAATCGAAAAGGGTGTTACTTATTCACTGCGGCGATAAGAATAAAGACACTTAAAGTGAAATTGAGAATTAAAGGACCAGCTTTGCTCGTCACATGGCTTGCAGGATTTGCCACGCTAATATCGATACGTCACCGTCCAATGTTTCGCGAACAAATTTTTTTTTTAATTATATTTATGTATATCATTTTTGTAAAATGGACAAGATTTTTTTGAAAATTAACATGAAAAGAATTATGGACGTTGTGGACGAGAAACGTTGGTACCTATTTTACTGTCTCGTCACTGACGTAAAGAAAAAAAAATGCTGGCTGCCTGGTATCGAATAAGAGGAAATAGCAAAAATAAAGGGTTTTATTTATTCGATTCGGCGATAAAAGTACAAGTGTTTTTAAAAAATTGTAAAAGGCGTTTAAAATAATCTGAACATTTTTTTCTGGTTATTCTGGTATCGCTCGGATACGAGAAAATAGTTTAAAAATTGAGGGTTTTGTATAAATAAAACACCCGTTTTTTAAATTATTTTCTTGTTATTCACTGCGATGTTTGACTCAGCGATGAAAATAAAGGCCTTTAAAGTAAAGTGCGATATGAGGAATTGAGAATTAAAAGACCAGCTTTCCTTGTTGGCTTGCAGGATATGCCGCGCGAGTATCAATACGTAATCACTGTCCAAAGTCTCGTGAAACAATAAAAGTAAAAGTAAAAAAATATCTATCACTAATACCATTACTAGGATAAATAATTGCCAATGATTCCTTGTGGGAATGTGCACAAAAATTATTGGGAAAGCTCGTCGCGTTCGCTATCACGGACAACGTACAATACAATAATACAATAACTATAGTCATTGACCTAAAAATAATCTAAAACAATTTTTTTTGTATTATCTGAAATAATAACTTTCTGATATCGCTCGGATACGATAATAGTACATTACCCATTAGATAATAGTACGCACCCAGAAAAATAATTTATTTGACGTCCACCGTTTATTTTACTTAAACCAAATGAACGGTGGCCACCAAATAAATTGTTTTTCTGGATGCGAAGGCGAGTGTTGCAATCACACGAGATAAGAAAACGTTTTTCGCACGGGTATCGTACAAAATTTTATTTCACAAGGTGCGTAAAACTGCACTTTACGCAGCGAGTGAAATAAAAGATTTAAAAAGAGGTTTTATTAAATCGATCCAGCGATAAATATAAAGGCATTTAACGTGCAATGCGATATGAGAAATTGAGAATTAAAGGCCCAGCTTTGCTTGTTGGCTTGCAGGTCGACGCACGCCGAAAACGATCCTCAAAGAGGGAACACGAAACAGCAAAACGAAAATCGACAGTGTGTTGAGAATGGAATGGTAAAATCCCATCTTCTATGGGTTTATCGTGAGTGAGAGAGGCATATAGATAGAGGCTCGATAAATAAGTGGACGTTGCGAGAAGGGGTGGTCGAACGTGTTATGATTGGAGAAGTAAAAGGGGCGAGAGGAAGATGCCCGAGGTCCAACGCTCGGACTCGCTGAGATCGGCCGATGAGGGAGAGGCCGGCGACCTTCCTACCGAAGTACAATCTTCTTTAATAGTCGAGACGCACGTTACGAGCTCCAAGCCTCCCGAGAGAAGCGTATCCTTCAATCGCGACGTCCACGTCAAAAGAATCGGTGAGTCCAGGCAAATGACACCATACGAAAAAAAAAAAAATATCCCGAGGGAGCGCTGCTTGACTAACGAATACTGTCCTCGCTCCTTTTCCCAATTCCTATTTTTTTTATTTAAAAAAAGACAACTCATACAGTAAAAAAAAACTCCGGAAATTTAACAGACATTTCTTTACACGAAGATCTATTTAGCCCTATTTTTTTTCCTCGTCATTTTTCGACTATATAAATTGTCGAGTCGATGATAAAATAATCGTGGACGTTTGGTGAACGATAAATGCCTGTTATAATCAGTACGAACATTTTTAAGCTGCATTCCTCTGCCAGAGGGATTATTAATAAGTGATTATTAATTATTAATAAATAATTATTATTAATTGATAATTAATAATTATTATTAATTGATCATTAATGATTATTATTAATTGATCATTAATGATTATTATTAGTAAGATAATAATTGATCATTATTTATTTTTCCTCTGCCAGAGGAAGTGGAAAAGAAAAAATCTCGTACTGTATAATCCCACGACCGACCCAGTTCTCCGACCCGTCCGGCAACACCTGCTCCCACGAATGGTCCCTTCGCACAAGGAGCGCAGGACGCGAGTTCGATAATCAAGCAGCCCACTCACGTTGCCAGCTCCAAGCGTTTAAACTATGCCTTAACAACTCATACCTAACTTGCTCGAAGCTATGTGTGTGCGAGACAATCGTTAACTAAATAATTCAATAATATCCATTCACCGTGACGTTTGTAACGTCACTAAAAGAAAAAACATATATCCATATGTACCAATTGATCTCTATCGTTCTTGTTTTTCATAAAAAATTCTCGTTCTTATGCTGGGGGCTCGTACTGGGATTGGTGTGAATGCGCAAGGACTCACTTCTTCTATTAAAAAAATAATAAAATTATTACGACTCACATATTAATTGTATTAATAAATAAAACAGAATATAATATTGTATAATATTAATATTATTATGTGATATATTATATAATATTAATATTATTATATAAAATAATATAATATTATTATGTTGATAAATAACATAAATAAAACAGAATAACTATATTCGCGATAGAGCGGGTAGGCTGCGGTTCTCCCGGAAAGGAATTCATAGGCCTATCGAGATGATAAATCGGTAGGGTTGAAGTACGCGTAGGCTGCTGCGTTTTCTCAAAACGAGAATGTTCCGAACGATACAGTGACACAATGATTCCTCGACGATGTGCCCAGGAGTAGCCGGAGCTCGCCGGGGACCCTGCCGATGATATTAATGGCTACTAAACGCGAAGTTAGTATCGCAGTGCCGGCGTTTGTATTATTTTATAGTGGCATCCGTCGGGGTTTATGATCGGGCACTCGGGTGCGCAAGATCTCTCCTCTGGCTCAAGTTGGATGGGTTGTGCGATCGTGCAACCATACACAAGGAGCCGTTCGCGGGGCATCGCCGTACTGTTGTCTGGTAGCAGGGCACGGGGCTAACTACCGCGGCAGTTAGGCCCCTAATAACTCGTGGCAAATAACAGCGGCAAGTAGCGCGTGAATGCGTGATTTTCAAACTCCGTCACGATAATCAACGGCTACTGCTGTATTACGACAAAGGACTCTCGACGGACTACGATCGACATTAAATTTCTTCAATGGCACTCGTTGTTCCATTCCGTTTCAGATTTGTCAAGAAATATATATATTTTAATGGCACTTGCGAAGTTACGGTAGGGAAACGGTGCCTTTCAGATGGACTTAATATCGTCAGCGCTGAGACTTTTACGCGAAATAATCAACATAATGTCCCTATCGATTTTTAATAAATGTATAGAAATTAAAAAATCAATTTATTAAATGTAATATTTATTTTAAAAAAGAAATAAAAAATGTCCATATCACCCGGACCGTATTTCAATAGTTCGTCTCCATTCTCAAAACTTTTCGGGGACAATACCGCGGCCTTAAGGCCTCTAATAAATTAGGCTGTTATGGCCTTAATATCGCCAGCGCTGAGACTTTTACGCGAAATAATCAACATAAAATCCCTATCTGTTTTGAATAAATTTATAAAAATAAAAAAGCTCAATTTATAATAATTGAAAATTCAACTTATTAAACATAAAATTTATTTTTTAAATAAATAAATAGAAATGGCCATATCAACCGGACCGTTTTTCAATAGTTCGTCACCATTCTCAAAACTTTCCGGGGATAACACCGCGGAAGTTAGACTTCTAATAACTCGTGGCAAGTGGCGCGTGAATGCGTGATTTTCAAACTCCGTCACGATATTCAACGGCTACTGCTGTATTACGACAAAGGACTCTCGACGGACTACGATCGACATTAAATTTCTTCAATGGCACTCGTTGTTCCATTCCATTTCAGATTTGTCAAGAAATATATATATATATATATATATATATATATATATATTTTAATGGCACTTGCGAAGTTATGGTACGGAAACGATGCCTTTCGGATGGCCTTAATATCGCCAGCACCGAGACTTTTACGCGAAATAATCAACATAAAGTCCCTATCGATTTTGAATAAATGTATAGAAATTAAAAAATCAAATTGTTAAATGTAATATTTATTTGAAAAAATAAATAAATTAAAATGGTCATATCACCCGGACCGTTGTTCAATAGTTCGTCAGCATTCTCAAAATTTTTCGGGGATAACACCGCGGCAGTTAGACCTCTAATAACTTGTGGCAAATAACAGCGGCAAGTAGCGCATGAATGCGTGATACTATAATACTACTGCTGTAATATGAAAAAAGACTCGACGTATTACCTTCGACACAACATTTCTTCAATGACACTCGTTGTTCCATTCACTTTCAGATTTGTCAAGAATACATTTTTTTAAATGCCACTTGCGGAGTTATGGGAGAGAAACGCTGCCTTTCGGATGACCTTAATACCGCCAGTGCTGAGCCAACCATCGAATTTATGGAATCTTTTAGGCGAAATGATCAACATAAAATTCCTTTTAATTTTTAATACATTTGTTAAGGCTGCACCTTTGGTTTTCCGTCAAAAAATAAAATGGCTACATTATCCAGAATTACCGTTTTCCAATCATTGGTCTCTATTCTCAAAATTTTGTTGCTCGTCGAGATGAAGCAACCGAGGCGTTGCAGCAGTTAGGCCCGTAATAACTCGTGGCAAATAACAGCGGCAAGTAGCGCGTGAATGCGTGATTTTTAAACTCCGTCATGATAATCAACGGCTACTGCTATATTACAGCAAAAGACTCTCGACCTATTACCATGGACATAAAATTTCTTCAATGGCTCTCGTTGTTCATTCACTTTCAGATTGGTAAATAATAAAAAATTGAAAAAATGTTATTATAGGGAAACTGTGCCGATGAGCGGGAGTGTTTTTCACATGACCTTAATATCGCCAGTGCTGATTCAACCATCGAATTTATCGAATATTTTACGTGAAATAATCGACATAAACTCCCTGTCAATAAAAAAATTAATTTGTTAAAGGCAGAGTCGCGTTTTTAGGAATTTTCAGATACATTATCAGGAATTTCGTTAAAGAAAATTATGTTTATTGCAAAGAAAATGAGTAAATATTTTTATTGGTATTATTACATAATACACGATTTTTGTTTGGACAAAATATTGAATCCTTAAGGATTTAATATTTTTGAGAACTTCTGGATGGTATACAAATCCTAAAAAATCAAGTATATCAAAGGTGCTGAAAATATTAATTTTGCATAATATTAATAATTCCAAAATGTTATAAACGAGTCGATGAAAAATAAAATTGTCCGACAAATCTCCCGGAAACCTAACTTTTTTTATAACAACGATTCATTAATTTCTATGAATACAGATGAATATTTTCAGATTCTTAAATTTACTTTGAATCGTAAGACTTTCTACACATTTCATATAAAAAAAAATTCAAAGTGAATTTAAAAATCTGAAAAAAGTATACATATTCACAAAAGTGAACGAATCATTTTAATAAAAAAAAAGTCAGCTTTCCAGGAGATATGTCAAACGATTTAATTTTCCATCAATTCGTCAATAACATATTATAATTATTATTATACAAAATTAATCTTTTCAGCACCTTTAATACGCTTGATTTTCTACAGATCATAACACCATCCAGAAGTGTCTTCACTTCCCTCCCACATCTCCGAAACGTATTCGAAGTGAACGCAATTCGCAAGGTCTACCTCGAGTCTGCACCTCCGTTTTCGATTAAAAAAAAAATAAAAAAAATAATCCCATACCACCAGGAAGTACCTTTTTCCAGTAACCCGTCTAAAAAAATTTTCGAGTATAACAGCCATGCGGCTGGGAGATGCAGCGAGCGAGGCGTTGCAACAGCTATGCAGAGGGTAAAGTCATGAGGCGGCCCTTCGGAGCATTATCGAAGCGGAATCTCTCGCGAGCGAGCAAAAGCGCGCGCGCGCTGCTCCGCGCATGCGCGGTACGTGTAGCCCTCGAGCTTATAAGCGGCAAAGCCGCGAGTTCCCAGGCTCGATCGGGTGCGGGCACGGGACACTGGTTTATTACGACGTGATCACGTGTAGGAGGAGAATGAGCCGAGCGGGCTGCGGTGCAGGCTGACTCGTCGGTTCCCTCGGGCTCCGTTTGTTAAACGAGAGGATTAGGCGAACCTATAGCGTATCATAACTATACGCTGCGGTGGTAGCCGCGCCAGTGGTTACGGCGGCGTCGATGGTCCCAGTAGTTGTGGACGGTGCGGTGCGGACACCGCGCTTTCGCGACTTTGTTGACTCGGCCGGGTCGTAAAAAGCTTCCGGGACCTTCTACATCAGCCGCTGACTCGAACCGGGGCCCGTGTCTTTGCCACGGGAGACGCGGTACTCCCGTTCCTTCACCCGGCTCGTCTCTTATTTATTATCGGGGCGATATCGCGTGCAGGAAGCCCCCGCGACACGAACACGGCCTCGGGAGATCGGAGACCTTTTTTTGCACAGCGGGATTACGCCGGGGGATTTTTATATTGAAATCCCCGAGGCGGGAGACGGGGAATTAGGGACCGTCATTCGGGTCGATGGGCCGGGGATTCGCGCGAATAAAGATATCAGAGTGGAAAGAATTATTCGGATTTATATAGATTAAACTCTCGGTAGGTGAGGGGGCGTTTAGCGCCGAATGTGACAAGGGATTACTTTTAACAGCTCTATTCGGGTGTGCGGTGTCTAAAAAAATATGTTTTAAATCGCATAAAAAAGGTGATGTATATGTGGTGTACAAACGGCCGGGGAGATCCTGCAGCGACGTCTCTAAGTCGAGATCGTTTTATCAATCTTTCATCCTTTAAATCTTTTTACCGGGAAGGCGATCACCCCGCGTTTGTTGAACTGGTATGACCGGCCTACTTATCACCTCCGGGATGTTTCTCTACTCGAGAGTTAGATCTAAAAAAAATAATAAAAATGCTGAACATATTAATTTTGCATAATAATAATAATAATAATAATTCCAAAATGTTACTAACAAATCGATGAAAAATAAAATTGCTCAACGAATCTCTCGGAAACCTAAGTTTTTTTTATAACAAATATTTTTACCGGGAAGGCGATCAGCCCGCGTTTGTTAAACTGGTATGACCGGCCAACTTGTCACCTCCGGGATGTTTCTCGACTAGAGACTTAGATCTAAAAAAAATAATAAAAATGCTGAAAATGTTCATTTTGCATAATAATAATAATAATTATTATTATTATTATTATTATTATAATTCCAAAATGTTATTAACAAATCGATGAAAAATAAAATAGCTCAACAAATCTCCCGGACACCTAACTTTTTTATAACAATGATTCGTTCATTTTAATGAATACCGATGAATATGTTCAGATTCTTAAATTCACTTTCAATTGAATGACTTTCTACACATTTCATATAAAAAACAATTCAAAGTGAATTTAAAATTCTGGAAAAAGTATACATTGTCACAAAAGTGAGCGAATCATTTTAATAAAAAAGAAGTTAGCTTTCCAGGAGATATGTCAAACAATTTTATTTTTCATCAATTCGTCAATAACATATGGGAGAAATCTCCCATATAAAAAAAATCAAAGTGAATTTAAAAATCTGAAAAAAGCATACGTATTCACAAAAGTGAGTAAAGAATTATTCGTATTTATAGATTAAACTCCCGGTAGGTTCGGGGGGCGTTTAGCGCCGAATGTGACAAGGGATTACTTTTAATAGCTCCATTCGGGTGTGCGGTGTCTAAAAAAAATCTGTAAAATAGTAAAAAACGGTGATATATATATATGGTGTACAAAAGCCCGGGAAGATTCTGCAGCGACGTCTCTAAGTCGAGATCGTTTTATAAATCTCTCATCCTTTAAATCTTTTTACCAGGAAGGCGATCACCCGGGCGTTTGTTAAACTGGTATGACCGGCCAACTTATCACCTCCGGGATGTTTCTCTCGCGAGACTTAGATCTAAAAAAAAATAAAAAAAAAAACAACCCCAACCGCTGACGCTCCGGCGCTGATTCTCCTCTTCGGATAAAGGCAACGATACAAAAGCCACAAATTTATCGTCGTATTAATCGGATCCGATGTTCCCCGGGTGGAGAGGCTCGTCGTCGACGACTTTTCCCCCATCCGGGCGCGACGTTCCCGGGATCCTCGTCGCTAATTCGTTATACATCGGTAATCTCCCATTCCATTGTGCGAGAGAATATCCCACCTTTGATTCTCGCCCTTTTATTCAACCGGGCAAATGGAAACCCGGCGCGAGACGTCGCGCCCAGAACGGACGATACAAAACTCAGCTACCGCGCGAGAGAAATTCCCGCTCTCACGCACTCGCCAACCTAAAAAAAAAAAAAAAAAAAAAAACCATAGCGCGTTCCAATCAATGGCGCGTATGCGCGTATCGAGGCTTTCCCCCCGCGCGCGCCTCCGGCCCCTCCAGCCTCCAACCTTTTATTTCCCTATTTTTTTCATTTCTTTTTTTCCTTACCTTCCACCTTCAGCCGGTGCTCGGAGTTGGCTCTCGGACTCCCGGAGCACTCACTCGTTACGTGCTCGCCGCTTGAATGGGTTGCGTGCGTAAATATGCGTCTCCTCGCTTGGGCCCTATAACCGGAGAATTTGTTGCCGGGCTCGCGGGCCCCTCGGTATTCCCTTCCGTTGCATAGTTCCGGAGGAAGCGCGAGGGGATTCCCCTTTGGCGATTACACACACAACCCACGGTTCTCGTTCGTTCGCTCGGCGAGCGCATTGGCGCCCGGCGTCGAGTCCGCGGTATAATCGCGGGGCCCCCTCGGGGGCCCCGCGAGGATCGCCGTGGCCGCTCGTTCGCCGGGCGAAGCCGCGTCAGCAAAGTGCGCGATAAACGCTTCGATCCCGCGCGCCTCCTTCTCGCTCTCCCACCGCCGTACATCAGCGACGATTATACCGAACGAGAGACGTAATATCGCGTGAGCGTTAGAAAAATAATAACCGATGCCACTGCAGCGCGCCCCGAGGTTACCGGCGGCGCAGCACATCATAACGCGAATCGGTTATCGCCGGCGCGAGAGGCAAGAAAAACGAATCGTAATTCTCGCGCGATTCAGAGAGAATTCATACCGTTCGGGGCCCGATTAATGAACGCCGGCAGCCTCGGCAAGAAGCTCCCGCTCGTACCCTCGGCCAACATAAATACGGCGATAAAAATAGAGAAATAAATTGAGGGGGCAAAAATAAAGAAATAAATTGAGGGGGCAAAAATAAAGAAGTGAATCGAGGGGGCAAAAAGGGGGTTTGGGTGAATGCGAGAAACCGGGCGCCTCGAGAGGCGAGAGCCCGCCCGCGTTGCCGAACAACGCGTGCCCAACGAACGTCACTATTAATTTCGTATGGAGTATATTTATTTGGTGGCTTTAACGCACCGTGCGCACTCCGCGAGCTGCTCTTTCGCAATCGGGCGCGTGAGATACGACCCCTCGTTAGGGACCATTTTACGATCGCCAGATTAGCTCCGGGATGGATCGCTGCTCGATGGGGAACGCGCCCGCGAGAGTGGGAAAAGCGCGGCCTGGCGCAACGGGCCTGATTGTAAACCAAGACGAAAATTATGGATACCACTTATCGGGCCGGGGTGCATCGACGCTTTATGCACACGCAGCCTCATGCGATCTGTACACGTGCTCGTTACTGGATTCCTCCCGGCGAGGCTGAGTGTTATATAAGGTCGGCGAGTTCCGTGAGGCACTTCCGTAACGTTTGGATCGTCGGCCGTGTTCGGGAGGTTTTTCAATCCGTCGGAGGGTTTGAATTTTAGGTGACGCTTTAGAATTTGCACCTCGGTGGCGCATCGTAGGCGCCCGAGAGGGAACTTTCGAGCGTTACGTCGCCAACTGATAGCGGCCCGAGGAGGCCTGCACTGAGAAAAATTGATTATGTAACACATGCGTGAAAAGTGCTGGTTTTTGTGGATGCGGAGAGTGGCGTAAGTGGCGATTTACGGCCGAGTGTACTATAAATACTCGGCGCATGTGTACATTGGGCTGATTTTACTTTACCTCACGCTTCTCACACTTTACGCACGCGACTCGTACTTTATGCACGCGTCTCGTACTTGACCGCGCGCGACTCGTACTTTACGCACGCGACTTGTTCTTTATGCACGCAACTCATACTTTACGCACGCGACTCGTATTTTACGCACGCGACTCGTATTTTATGCACGCGTCTCGTACTTTATCGCACGCGACTCGTACTTTACGCACGCGACTCGTGTTTTACGCACGTTTCTCATACTTTACGCACGCTTCTCATACTTTACGCACGCCTCTCATAACTTACGCACGCGTCTCGTACTTGACCGCACGCGTCTCGTACTATATCGCACGCTTCTTGTACTTTACGCACGCTTTTCGTACTTTACGCACACGACACGTACTTTACGCACGCCTCTCGTACTTTACGCACGCCATTCGTACTTTACGCACGCTGACTGTACAGTACCGCAATCAGCAGGCACGGAGTAGAACTTCTCCTGCATTCGTTGCAGAAAATATCACGCGATGATAATGCGGTGTAGCGACCATCATACGCGGACTGTGAAGTAACACTCACTTCACATCATGAGTATAAAGTTCACTTTACCGCACTTGTATCGCAAATTACTAATATTTAACGAGCACCACGCAAATAAATATTAATTTGGTTCAAATAAACATTGATTTTATTTAAATAAATATGCATTTAATAAAAAATAAATATTTATTTGCGTCGCGCCCCTCAACCAAATAATTTTTCGGGTGCGTCAGATCGCGATCTAACGCTCAAAAATCTCTACTCGGGAGCTTATAACCTGTCGCCCCGATTCCATCGTACCAAGTCCGTCGAATTCCAAACCCCTACAATGTTCGCTATCGTGCTCGCCTCCGAGTTAGCGTTCCCCGTCTCTAGAATCCGGACGTGCCGCTCGATGCCAACCGGGGGGGGGGGGGGGGGGGTTCTAAAGATGAAGTTGGAAGGATGGAAGGGAGGGCGTCTCGGGCTCCGCGAGAAAGAGACGGGAGCCCCGGAGGTGTGGGTCAGAGCCCACGAAGGCGACCTCCGACCTCCCCGAGCCGCCGTTAACACTTCCGGTACTCCTTTTTATCGCCCGGGCTTTTTGCCACAATTTTTAAAGCATCAAATTTTTTTCCTCTCTCCCATACCTCTCAGCTCTCCGGTCGGGGATCGTCGGCGCGATCCCCGCCGCCTTTTCTTATATGCCGTACTTTTATCCCTTATCTTTGACACGACCTCGGGAGGCCACTAGTCGCGCGGCGTGCAGCCGACCCCCGAGGCACACCTGCCGCCGTGACTCCTCTCTCCCCCTCCCCCACCCGCGTGCATGAAGCTCCTCCGCCTCGCCGTCTCTCCCCGTCCACCCGGGGAGATTCTCGACGGAGAGGCTCGTGCGCGCCGCTGAGAGCGCGACTCCAGCCACCTTGTAGCTCACCGGGCGAAACCCCGTCAGACTAAGATTGCGCGAGGCGGTTTAATTGAACATAAATCGTTCATAAGGCCAGCTCGTGGCCGTGGAGGTTTGCGCTATTCAACCACCAGCACCACCTCGGCGCGAGACATTAACACGGAGGCTGCGCGGCGTTGCACACCGTCGAGAGAGCCGCGAGGATTCAAAAACTTTTGTATCTTACGAGCTATCTCGCCACGGCCCGATGTTCCGTGTACCGCTGATCATCCATTCTACTGTGTACAACAGGTATACGTATAACAATATACACTCACCTGTGCGCTATCGCGCGAGTCGACCGCGGCCGAGCGGGGAAGAGAGGGATCGCCGCTCTCGCTCCTCTATCGTCCCTACCGGAGACCGGCGCGATCGTACCCGCACACACACACACACGTGCGGTGTCCGCGTGTAATGCACACTGGATACCTCCGTATAATATTATTATAAGCGGAGGGAACGATGCCGAGAGGAGAACTTGACCCGACCAACCGCGCGCCGCTCTTCCTCCGCCAGGCGATTCCTCTACGAGGTACGTCGGTACTCCATTCGCAGCCAGTTAATTATTAACCGACGTGCCGATGTAACGCGGGACGTGGGAATACACCGGGTTTCTGTGCCTGCCGTCGGCGCGATCCGCACCGATCGAACTGTGGCCGATCGACGGAACGCGGACGGGTGTGCGGGGATGGGTCTGTTAGACGGGGGACCTCGATCGAGGATCGATGCGACCTGTGTACGGGGAGCAGCGGTGGGAGGAATGGCGATGTGTGCTGGGGTCACCCCGAGTAGAAATTTTCGAGCGTTACATCGGGCCCTGATGGGGTCCTGAGAAGGCTTTATCAGAGCCTGGTCGAGCCTTATGCGGAAGCTGCGCGTGAGCAACTTCGGGGAACTCGGGGCGCTTCGGAGTGCACTGGAAAATGTATTCGCTTCCGGGCTGGCGAAGACATTTTTGTTAATTTCTATTGTACTTTCGATTCTTGGGATTGGATGTTATGAGATACGATCGTACATATTGAAGACGATGTATTGAAAGGACCGCGAAATTGGTCGTCCTTTCAATACAGGGGTGACATTTTACCGTTTCAGTACCGTATGGCATTGTGAGAATTGAAACAGAAATTTTCTGCAGCAGGCAAAGGCATTTTACTTAGGTCATTGATATTTTTTTGTCGGTGTAGTGAAATGAGTACCAGATTTTTTGAGTCGTTTATGGAGACTTTTAGGAGTCTGTTGATTATAGTCGATGGTTGTTTGTATTGCAGAAGATGTCCTTAAGGTGGAAAAAGATTAATTGCAATCGATTTGGAAACATATTAACGGGTTTGTGCTAATTTTTTTAAAGGTAGATTTTGATTTATCACGGTTCATTCTTTTCCTTGAAAGGTGCTCTATGAATTCACCGTTTAGATATTCGATAATATTTTCCGGTAAAAAATCGCAGCCTTTTAATGATCGACGTAATTCCTTCATAAACAAACAGCTGTAATTATTTAACGGAAAATACTATCGAATATCTAGACGGTGAATTCGTAGAACATTTTTCAAGAAAGAGAATGAGCCGCAATAAATAAATAAAAAACAAAAATTCTGGATTATTCTTCGAAAATACTGAACGAATATATAAATTTTCATATTTTTATAAATCAATTGCAATTAATGTTTCTCTAGGTTAACGATATCTCTTGTAATACAAACAACCATCCATTATAATCAATAGATGTGTGTAAAAGTTTGTATAAACTACTTCAAAAATGTTGCACTCATTTGACTAGTCTGAATCGCGCCTTAAGTCATGCCGGAAAAGATTTTTTCTTTACTGCTTTAAATTATTCTCAAGAGAATAAAAAAAAATGTATCAAGACTGAAGATACAAAATAATTGTTTTACACTACGCCCCGATGATGTCTTTCAATCGATACATTTCACGTTGCAGCCGTAACGGAATTTGAAGAAAAAAAAAAAAAACGAAGAAAACGAAACGTAGGCTTGATATATGGGACTCTGGCGCCGGTTCATCGGTGATTTAAGATCAATTAAGGGAAGGTTTGTCCGGAGAAAGCGTTCGAGAATCGTGGTGAGGCATGGCGCATTGTTCTCCGGGGGACTCGTCCCAGCCTCCAGCATCGTGGAGGAGTGCATTTTTTTTTTCTTCGTTTCATTTCATAGTCCCGATGCGAGAACGGCTCGGAACGGTGCACACTGAAAGTCTCGATCTTTTAACGTCGGGCACCACTCCGCCTCTATCTCTCCGCGGAGTCGGTATATTTGCGAATCCCTCTCTCGTTCCCCTCCCTACTGGCGCCAGGTCGTTGTTGTTACTTACTCGAACGGCCCAGGGAATATGCCTTCGGTAGAATCATTATTATGTGTCGAGTCTCGCTCATTGCCGCACACGTAATTCTCTCTCCCTCAACTCTGCCGGCCCGAACACACTTTACGAGTGCGATCCTAGCCCGGCGTTGCGGAGGCTCCGTTACGATCCGACATAATGATACGTCTCTCGTGTGGTGCCCGTCTCTGAGCAGTGTTAACATATATTTATATTTATATTTATATTTATATTTATATTTATATTTATATTTATATTTATATTTATATTTATATTTATATTTATATTTATATTTATATT
>JAPYZC010004054.1:0-10918 GCA_030522665.1 Ichneumoninae sp. A BG-2022a
TTTTTTCAGATTTTTATATCATCGAGAAGTACTTGCAATATTCGCTTACTTTCCTCGAACTTATGCGAGATGAGCGGGAAGCGACATAGCTACCTTAAGTCGCACAATTATCCCACTAAGTTGTGAGAACATTAGCCGCGACGAAAGAGACGGGTCTTTCGCCACGGTGTCGAATCGACTAGCCTCCCCCCTTTCCCCCACCCCCAATTTATTTCTCTTTTTTTTAAGCATATAATATAAGTTGTTGTGCCCGCGGTATCAAAAATTCCATGATTTCATATCGCTTTCACCCGCCGGCGCACACGTCCCGAGTTCCCGTCCGACGGCGATGGAAACTCGTGGGGGACACGTGTAATAAATCCGCGGGCTCTCGAAGGCGGACGATGGGAAACCGTGTAGCGACGCCGAGGAACGCCCATATAAGTCACACATGGTTACATACGAGTTACACACGAATACCAACTGCAAAGTGTATAAGACATTGAGCGTTTTACACTTTACTATTGGTTTTACTTATTTTATTTATTTTGCAATTTATCAAATCACTCGATATTTTTTTATTTGCTCTTATTACGAAAAAAATAAAATTCGTTCAGCTGTATTTAGCCGGTCGGTGGGAAACTGCGGAAGGAACGACCATATAAGTCACACATGGTTACATACGAGTTACACACGAATACCAACAGTAAAGCGTATAATACATTCAGCGTTTTACACTTTACTATTATTTTTACTTGTTTTATTTATTTTGCAATTTATCAAATCACTCGATATTTGTTTATTTGCTCTTATTTCGCAAAAAAATTAAATTCGTTCAGCTGTATTTAGCCGGGCGATGGGAAACTGCGGAAGGAACGCCCATGTAAGTTACACATGGTCACACACGAATACCATAGGTCTTATAACACATCCAGCGTTTTACGCTTTACTTTTCATTTTATTTATTTAACGATTTACAAAATCAACCGACATTTTTTTATTTTTCCTGATTTTGCAGAAAATAAGAATTTCGTTTAGATTTGTTTTGCCGGCCGATGGGAAACGGTGGAGCTGCGGCAAGGAACGCCTATATAAGTCACACATGGTTACACACGAATGCCAACCGTAAAGCCATATAACCCATCTAGCATTATACGCTTTGTTGTCGGTTTTGTTTTACTTATTTTTTTATTTTCCGATTCACAAAATCACACAAAATTTTCTTAGTTCCTTAAAAAAAATTAATTCTTTTACTTTATTTCACGATGAGTTAGGGACATTTTTTAACCGCTCGGTTCAGCGCGACCGCAGTAATGGACGATGATGCAACAGGGTCAGAATCACGTGCGAGGCGCTCACGAGAGACACAATAGAAGAACAGTGAGAAAGATATTGGCATATCGAAGATCGAAGGGAATTAATCGCAAAAAGAATTATCATCGAGTGCGGCTAACGAGGTCGACCGTTTGATGCGAAACGTAAAAAAATTAACATTCTCAATGGCACAAATACTTTTTTTCGTATTGTGAAAACAGACCATTTAAAGGTCGGTAATGGCGGTCGCTGCAATCCCAGCTTTACAACGGACACAAAAAAAGCGTAGGCCTGAAATACTACATAGACAAACGCAATGTCTTTTCAGTTACTTTTCCTATTTTACCTCCTATAAATATCGCTTTCTATCTCGATTTACTTTTCGGTTATTTTTATTTTTATTTTTGAAACATTTTTCTTATGATTATTGTCATTATTTTCTTATTTCTAATTTTAAGTTTTTTCGTTTCTTATAATAATTATATTAGAAGTAATCATTGTTGTACGTTCTCGGTTGAGGCACGGCTCTCTTAGGGAACTTCGATTCTATCGCAAGAAATAAACATCTCTCTCTCCTATCGTCAACTTTCGAAATTTTTTTTTCTTTTTTTTTTTTAATTCTCGGATTCCTCTTGTTTTTTATTTTTTTTTTCCTATTGCGTCGCGCGCCGCACAAAACTATTTGATTATGATAATAGGGTGCTAATAGCCATGGCAAATACGAGCGTTTGTCCCACTCGGACCGAATGTTTTAGTAGAACTGCGCGAAATACTTCGTTCATTGGGAAAAAAAGGTAAAAACTTTTTTTGTTCTTTTTTCTTTTTAACTGTGAAAGAGGAACACGTGCCCGGATAATTAATACATAGACGACTGAGTTAACACGTAACTTCACAAATAGGCACTCGCGACTTAAAGGAGCCGATGCGCGTAGCGCATGCGCTCTGGCCCAAAGAGAGGGGATTCCCTTTAAGCCCGTGACTCAGCGCTTTCGGGCTGATAATGGCGCGTTGATTCGGAGTCTTCGCGGCCAAACCCACGCGGACAACCGGACACCCCGCCGGAGAACGGTCTTGCATGCGTTCAAAAAGATAAACAAGCCGACCGACGAAGCCTGCGACGCTCAAATAAAAGTTTATCTCCGACTTAAATGCCGGCAGTGAAGAAAAAAAAATCGAACTTAATTTAATAACATTGAATCAAATAAAATCAAATTTCAGAACTGTGAATTAAATTAAATTAAATTAAATTAAATTAAATTTCGGAACTCTGATTTTCCAAACTTTAAATTTAATGATAATAATAATTAAATATTATAATAATTAACAGGTTATATGCTATACCTCAGTGGGCTTCTCTTGAGGACAACAAAAAATATGTTTTTCTCCTCGATTCATCGATATGTCGAGTCTTTCCATAAAATGCGGGTCGAAGTGTTCAACCATATTTCACGGAATCGCCGGCGGTTTTTCTCATGTATAAAAACACACAACTCCTGTCTCTGCATTTTTGCATTCGACCTCCTTGGCGTAATAACATATATATGTGTGTAGGACTATATGTATATGGACTGTATGTATATATATATATAGTTTATCTCCAACTTAGATGCTGGCAGTGAAGAAAAAAAATCGAACTTAATTTAATAACATTGAAACATGAAATAAAATCAAATTTCAGAACTGTGAATTAAATTAAATTGAATTAAATTAAATTTCGGAACGTTGATTTTCCAAAATAAAAATTTACTGATAATAATAATCAAACTTTAACAGGTTATATGCTATACTTTAGTGGGCTTCTCTTGAGGACAACAAAATAATGTTTTTCTCCTCGATTCATCGATATGTCGAGTCTTTCCATAAAATGCGGGTCGAAGTGTTTAACCGTATTTCACGGAATCGCCGCCGGTTTTTCTCATGTATAAAAACACACAACTCCTGTCTCTGCATTTTTGCATTCGACCTCCTTGGCGTAATAACATATATATGTGTGTGGGACTATATGTATATGTACTGTATGTATATATATGTATATATATATATATAGGACTGTCAAAGATTCATTTATATTTCCACTGTACGCACGGTACAGATGAATACAGTGCGATCCGTTATTAATTCCAAGTCTGTGACACTGGACGGACTGTCGATGTATTTGCATAAGGCTATCGCGAGTCGTCTCGCAGCTCTATTGCAATCACCGATATAAACGATGAGAAATTCTGTGACACAGTTTGTCAACGTTATCGCTAATAAATTATCTCAGCATTAATTACACTACATTTTTAAAAAATCCAATCAACGTACTGACTGCACTTTTTTGTCTTACATAAATAGCTGAGGAAAATATTAAAATTATACGATTGGTTTTGTAATAAATTTTTGTTCGGGCATCGAAGAGCGAACACTTTTGTTCCATGAATTTTTCTCAAAATTTTTTTGCTCTTAAAGATTTCGAGTCATCGCTGATAAATTAATTCCTCATTAGTTCGACAACATTTTTTTTCATCCGATCAGCATAAAGAGTGCATTGTTTTTAGTCTTCTGTGTAGCTGAGAAGAGAAACGATACGATTGATTGTAATTAATTTTTTTTTTTGCGGACCATCGAAGAAAGAACTTTGTGATAAGTTTATGCATTTTTTTCAGAATATTTCGTTCGTAAAGATTTAGAGTTATCGCTGATAAATAATCTCCGCGCTAATTCTACCGAATTTTTTCATCTGATCACCATAGAGAATGCATGTTTTCGTCCAATTTATAATTTAAAAAAACGATATAATTGATTGCTATCAATTGTTTTCTTAAGCCTTCGAACGCACATCATTTCACATAACCCTATGAATTTTTTTAATCAATTTTAAATCACCAAACCCAGGTAACAATGCAATTGATTCTAATAAATTATTTTTTCCAAACCATCGAACAAACAATACTTTCACAGAGCCCTACGAATTTCCTTATAAGGAATTTTTAATCAACAAACCCATGTAACAACACAATTAATTCTAATACATTTTTTTTTCCAAAATATCGATTAAGCAACATTTTAACACAGCTCTACGAATTTCCTTATAAGGAATTTTTAATCAACAAACCCATGTAACAACACAATTAATGCTAATAAATTATTTTTTCCAAAATATCGAATAAGCAACATTTTCTTACTAGGAATTTTTAACCAACATTGCAATAAATTGCAATAAATTATTTTTTCCAAGCCATCGAATAAGCAAAATGTTAACACAGCCCTATGCATTTTTCTTACAAGGAATTTTTAATCGACAAAAATCCCTCCTCGCAATTTGAATATGAAGAACGTCGAGACCTCAGAGAGTCGTCAATGAATAATGACAATGGTGATGCTGAATCCGTTTCGTCGCGACGACCGCGCATATTTAACGATCGAGGCCTATGGGAATATCGGTCGAGTCACCGAGCGATTCCGGGGCTTTTCCTCGACGACTATCCGAGCGACGGCGACGTTCCGATATACGCGCCGGTCATTTACAGTCGTGAATAAACACAAACCCACCGGCGCTGGTGGCTGGTTAGCTTTTGTAAAAGGCATTAACGCCGATACCATATAGACACATTCGTCGTCTCATTATTGAGCGTAGCGCTCTGGAACGATACTCCGAGAGACGGATCGGTAACTAACGAGCTATCCGGCACCGTCTCTCTGCATCTCGCACCAACTACGCGCGTGCAGCCGATATTATGGGTGGACGCGTGTTCTCGCCCGGTTGCGACACTGGAAATAGCGACATCGGATATATACAACGATTTAATGATACGCCAGGTGGAGAGCTCGAATCGACACAGTGATTGGCATTTTAAGGAGACTCGAATGGTCTTAATAGAGCGATAGAAAAATTTAGGAAAATTTAAGAAAATTTAAGAAAATTTAAGAAAATTTAAGAAAATTTAAGAAAATTTAAGGAAATTTAAGGAAATTTAAGAAAATTTAAGAAAATTTAAGGAAATTTAAGGAAATTTAAGAAAATTTAAGAAAATTTAAGAAAATTTAAGAAAATTTAAGAAAATTTAAGAAAATTTAAGAAGATTTAAAATAATTTAAGAAGATTTAAGAAAATTTAAGAAGATTTAAAATAATTTAAGAAGATTTAAGAAAATTTAAGAAAATTTAAGAAAATTTAAGAAAATTTAAGAAAATTTAGGAAAATTTAAGAACATTTAAGAAAATGTAAGAAAATTTACGAACATTTAAGAAAATTTGCTTTCGGGAGTTCTGCGATCTTCGGGCAGTTCGAAGATTTATTGAACTTATTTTTGTTGATAGGAAAAACACTTTTATAATTACAATCGGTGCTAAGTAAAATAAGATGGCACGGAGAAAATTGATCAGCATCGATATGGTTGTGAAACTTGCAAGAAGACAATGAGTTTTGTTCTCCAAGAAAAAAAAACCTAGAATACCGACACATTTATTTCTATTTCGATCTGAAAAATGTTTAATTCGCCAGCGATTTGTTCGACTGAGTTGCTTATGACCGAACCGTTTTCCCTGCAGGCGCATTGCTGGTGCGCGAGTAGTGGAACTGGCTGTTACAGCTCGAAATGGTTCGCGTTAGACGCTAATTATGAAAATGAACGCGTGCTCGTGGCATTACTTGGCGGAAAAGTGGTTGGTTTTTTGCCTCTCGCTGACGCCTTTGCGTACGAGCTGTCGGGCTTGGCCTAGGCTCCGAGACCTCTCCCCCCCTCCTCCCCCCTCCCTCCGTGTCTCGATGCAATTAAATCAACGAAGCAAGAACTCGAAGAGTCTTGACTCTTGACCGCCACCTCAGACGCTACCGCGAGGCGCGAGCCGGTAGAACCAGCTCGTTCTTTCCTCTCGGCATCGTATCTTTACCTGTTTTATTGCAGTCGGCAATTACGCAAGCGACATCGCGACACTTCGAGTCCTCGCGAGGCACGCCTGGGCTTTTCGAGATGAACAATTTTTTTTTTTCTCAAAAAATATTTTTTCAACTTTTTCGAAATGAATTTTGAAGTCTTTGATAACATGTTTTAAAGTCTTTGGTAACATATTTTAAAGTCTTTGGTAACATATTTTAAAGTCTTTGGTAACATATTTTGAAACTTTTGGAAACATGTTTTGAAACTTTTGAAAACACGTTTTAAAGTTTTTAAAGACATTTATTAAAGTCTTTAAAGACATTTATTAAAGAATTGAAAACATTTTTTTGCAATTTTTGAAACATTTTTGGGTTTTTGAAACATTTGTTGAAGTTTTGAAAACTTTTCTTTATTTTGGAAACATTTTGTTTAATCAAAAAAGGGGTTATGAATCATTTGAAATAATGTTTCGAAGAGTTTGAATTTTTTTTGGATAACTTCGGACACTTTTTTAATGTTGACATTTTTTTTTTAATGTCAAGTCACCGAACGCACTATAAAATTTTAGCGAAGTTTCGTCGAGTCGTTCACAAGACAAGTCACAGGAATGAAACTTTACATTCGCCAGCGCGTGCCGAGAAATTGTCTTCGCGCCCAAGACGCGTGCAGCGTGTGATTGCTGTACGTCGAATCAGCAAAAACGCAAACTCCGGAATCCATAGTCGGAAAAACGATGAATGACCAGATCGGCAGCGTCATTACGTGGAATACGTTTCCATCGTTTAAATGCCATCAATCAGGACTCTCCGGTGTCCGAGTTCATATACGTATTTTCAGTGATCAATATATAATTACCATTGAGTCAAGGAAATGCCCTGCAAATCGCCATCTGTCGTCCACAACGGACACGTTCGACGAGAAAAAATAGAATAAAAAAAATAATAATAATTTCCCTCAAGTATAATCACATCTCGACTAGGGAATCAAAGAAGAGAAAGCGGCTGTGGCACTGGAATATTCTCCCTCGATCCGATGCGATGCGTTTGTAAATCTTATTTACTATGTAGTGTTTTGCATAATTTAACACCGCTATAATAGCCTTCGTCGGGTTGTAAATTGCAGCAATTCCGAGCCTGGTAAAATTGTACTGCGGCAGAGCGGCGGAGATGCGAAACAACACTGTTGCAATAATGCAATATCATTAAAAAAAGGAAGCCGTCCCATCGGTATTAAAATTTCTCTCGAATTAATTACCGATCGGAAACGTCTATATATGAATATGTAAAATGAATGATCTACACTATGAAAATCATTATCGACAATCTATAAAAATACGCAAATATATAAATTATATAAATTAATGAAAAAAAAAAATGTAATTCTTAAAATTTCTTATACCGAAACAACACTGTTGCAATAATGCAATATCATTTTAAAAAAGTAAGCCTTCCCATCGGTATTAAAATTTCTCTCGAATTAATTACCGATCGGAAACGTCTATATATGAATATGTAAAATGAATGATCTACACTATAGAAATCATTATCGACAATCTATAAAAATACGCAAATACATAAATTATATAAATTAATGAAAAAAAATGTAATTCTTAAAATTTCTTATACCACAAAAATTCAAGATTGGTAAAATTGTGCTGTGGCAGAGCGGCGGAGATGCGAAACAACACGGTTGTGCTGATGCAATATCACGAAAAAAAAGTAAGCCGTCCCATCGGTATTAAAATTTCTCTCGAATTAATTACCGATCGGAAACGTCTACACATGGATATATAAAATTAATGACCTACACGATAAAAATCATTATCGACAATGTATAAAAATACTCAAATACATAGATTACATAAATAAAAAAATTTTTAAATAAAAAAAAATTGAAATTATAAAATTTCTTATATCACAAAAATCCAAGATTGTCCACCATTCGCGATCGTAATATTCCCGTTCGCCTGTTTCCACTTCCTTGATTCAAATTATCCGAGCATGTCGCCTGCATAAGAGAAGAATGAAAAAAAAAAACTATGCATATCCAGGAGACTTCTAGGAATGACATAATTCTGATCGTCGACTACCGACAAATATGATTAGACGGAAAATTTTCCTTCGCTCGTTAGATCTTCGTTTTCATTGAGTCGCAATGAAAAGTTGATAAACAGAATTACCCGAGCTAAAAAATTGCACATCAATTTTTGTTCTTTTTATTTCTTCCCCCAACGAACAAATAAAGCTCGTTCGTATGCGAAGCGTGTGGGTCGATAAATTCAGCGACTCAAACAAGAGGGAGATCGGTTACCACACGCGAGTCACGGCGACGGTCTTATCGTCCTCATTATGACCCGGCAAATTTACGAAGACATAATAATATTGTCCAGTAGGGAGAGAGCTCGGCGAGTCAAGGCTCTCGGCCACTGGCGCGGGGGGGAGGGGAGGGGGGGGGGGAGAATAGACGAACGGGACGGATCGCTCGCCCGGCCCCTCGACCGCTGCAGCGGCGTATACTTTTTTCGTTTCAATAAACGAGCGAGAGCGCGTGCACGAATCCCGCCAATTTCCATCGTTGGCATGGGCACAGAGGTACATAGAGATATAAGAAGTAGAAAATAGCGGAATTTTTTTTTTCACAGGTCAAGCGTCGTTGCTCAATTTACCAATACTATCAACTGTATCGGATAAACATCGTTACCATAATTCCTTTTTTGTATAAACAAACATCGTTTTGCAATCATTCTTGTTTACAAACAAACGTCTTTAAAATCATTCTTTTTTCAAATAAACATCTTTACAGTCATTCTTTTTTTTTATAAATAAACATCTTAACAATCATTCTGTTTTGTAAATAAAAATCTTTACAATAATTCATTTTTATAAATAAACATCTTTACAATAATTAGTCTTTATAAATGAACATCTTTACAACAATTCTTTTCATAAATATAAATATTTGAAATCATTATTTTTAAAAATAAATATCTTAACAATCATTCTGTTTTATAAATAAACATCTTAACAATAATTATTTTTCATAAATAAACATTTTTACAACAATTCTTTCTTGTTAATAAAAATATTTCCCACCATTTCATTTTCGCTCCCACTACCGATCGTGCACTTCGAGACAGCTCTGTGAATTTTTCCCGATTCTTTCGAGCACGTTTCCTCGTTGTTCGAGGCGTCGGAGCGTTCCGGGCGAACGACTTTGTTTACCGTCCGCATAGAATCGCGTTGCGTCGCGCTGATAACGATTCCCGTGTAACGCAATCGTCGCGTCGAGCGATTCCTCAAATTAACGAAAAAGACAAAATACGAAATATTGTCCGAGAGTCGAGACGATAGAATTATTTTTTACGCGCCACAATCGCATACAAACATATTACGTAGCGATTAAATTTATAGTACATGGGGGTGTGTAGCGGATGGACTTTGATCGAGTATAACATATTTTCTAGACATTAAAATTTGCCAAGTAACGCTGATTTGAGAATATCGTCTGCGGGCGTAATAAAAATGTCTGTGGGATGGAGGAAGGTTGCAGCATCAGCGAGCTCGCGGTGAAACGCCGAAGACGACGATAATAATAAATCGTTTCGTTTTGCGGACTTTGATACCGTTTATATCGCACCCGGTAAGAATTGAGAAATTAACGGGAGAGTACCGTTTCGTCACCTCCTCGTTGCACATGGTATTCTTTTTGGATTTCGGGTATCGTCCTCAAAAGACGAGAGACGGAAAAAAATGTTTTTCAACATGTTTTTTTCGTAACTCGGATTAGATAGGATTTCATTTGGTTGGAATTTTTTTTTTTTTTTGAGATGTAAAAGGAAGTCCCCGAAATATCCAAAATCCGGACTACGATAACAAAATCCGGGTATATTGCAGGCGGAAAGAATTGAGAAATTAACGGGAGAACACAATTTCATCAAATCGCCTGTACACATGGTATTGTTTTTGTATTTTTTGTATCTTTGTATCGAAACACGAGAGACGGAAAAAAATATTGGTCAACATGTTTTTTCATAGCTCGGATTAGATTGGATTTTATTTCGGGACTTTTTTTTGGAGATGAAAAAAGAAGTGGCGCTTATATCTAAAATCCGGACTTTGATACAGAACATATTGCAAGCGGTAAGAATTGAGAAATTAACGTGAGAGGACAATTTCGTCAAATCGTCGTTACAGATGATATTTTGTTTTTGTATTTACGAAAAAAAAAATTGATCAACATGTTTTTCATAGCTTCGCAGTTGCATATTCGGAGAGGGACAACAAAAAAATTAAAAGTGAAAAAAGGTCACCTTCCTGCTAAATTTTAGACCCTAGGCTGCCACAATTGGGTATTTCTACGATCGGAGGGGAAAAACAACAAACATTTTAAGGTAGTATTAGCACAATGACTGACGCCGCCTAAGTTCGTGAGAAAAAAGACAAAGATTACAAACACTTCTCGACGAGAAAAAAATCTGAAAAAATTCTAGCATGTAAAAGGTGCTGCAAAGATTGTTTGTGCATAATAATAATTTCAGAATGTTCATAACAAATTACTGAAAAAAAAAAATTGTGCAACAAATTACCCGGCAACCAATTTTTTTTATTACGATAATGATTTGTTAATTTTTCTGAATACGTATGAATTTTTTCAGAATTTAACCAAATACTTGAAAATTACGATTTTAAACAAATTTTAACATAAAGGAAACGAATAACATTTTGGGATCATCATTATGGACGAACAATCTTATCAGCATCTTC
>JAPYZC010004055.1:0-17186 GCA_030522665.1 Ichneumoninae sp. A BG-2022a
AATTTAAACAATTTGCAAAAACATAAAATAAAAAGTGCATTGCCCGACGGTTCGAGAGACTCGAGCACGTGATGTGTGAGGGGTTGGGTTACGAAACGAGTAAAATATTCCCCAAAGGGGAGAAACCGGCGTGGCCGTTGCCAGGGGTGGCGACGAGTATTGATCGTTCGATGTATCAACCAACCCTCGGAGATGTCTAAACTGAAACCTTCGAGGTGTTTACCAAGCTTTAATTCCTCTTTTCGAATAAACTACTATTGACAAATCAAAAACGATTAGTTACTCCTTAAATTTAATCTGTACCCTATTAAACGCTTATCTGCGCAAAAGAACACAAACTTTCTTATCGCCAAGTTCGGTGCAATCGCGTTATCCTCGTTCGGCATCGCGAATGCTATTTTTTTTTTTTAAACTCAAAATCTTGATCCTTAAGACAATCGGCGTGAACGCCAACAAATGGCGCGTGACTCGTTAACGCACTCGCGTTTAAAACGCGAAACACAAACGGCGAGCTGTCGAGGGTATTTTCGTCACCGAAATACGGTCACTGCCACCGCCCACGTGGACACGCTCGCGAGAAGCCGTCAATCATCATTTGCAAAACATAAAAACAAACATTTTTTATGAATTTCGAGAAAAAAATAATTAAATTTAGAAAATTTTAGGGCAAAAAGAATTACTTAAAGATTTGAAGAAAATCTATCGGGATATTTTCCTTATTATCTATACCTCTAAATTTTCATCTTTATACATCTGTTACGAATTCATTTATAATTTTCGAAAATTATTTTTACGAATTAAAAAAAAATTTAATAATATTTATAAATAATTTCTTTTTATTTATGTCTCCGCTTACTTTATTGCTCGTGTGAAGTTTCCTGAAAGGGTTCGCCGGCGTCTTCGGGACTTTTGCCAGTCTCGCTGTGTGAACTATAGCTTCCCTGTACATTTCGGTGCTTTAATTGAGTCGTTTTTTTTTTAAATATGTATGGCTTCTTCGTTATTCTTTTATCGATAATTATTTCACGCATCCGTATATAAATCTCTAATATTTTATAGTATAATAGGTACGATTACAGCACACACGCACCACGCACCCAGGAACGCTCGACGCCTCGACGACTAGAAACTACTACTGGCTGTCGGGTCGAAATACGCAACTGCAAGCGGAGCGGATAGGTGTAAAGCGAGGGCTCTAATTCAAGCCATGCGCGATTTCAGCGTCGGGACGTACACGCACTAAACACAACGCGAGGGACTCCTGATTTAAACAAATTTATTGGAGTCAACTCGACTATAAACAATTAACGCTCCTCTCCAGCCGCATCCTCGAATCAATCAAAGACTTACTCTATTTCGCCATCAATTTTACTGTATTTTAATTTAACGTGAAAAAATAAAATAAAAGGTGAAGAATTTTATTTTTTATTTTTTAGCATCGGGAGAGCAATGTTTATTGTCTCGAAATTATTGCTCGATAGAATAGTGCATTGTGGAGCAAAATTGGACATTGCTTGATTCGTGAGAACAAACTAATTAAAAAATAAAATTTTGCGTTTTAAGGGTGTCACACATACGTTCCTAACCAAAAGCATAATTCGATCAAAATTTGAGTACTTTGCGATATGCCAATGATCCGAAAAATTGATTGAAGGTATTGATGATGTCGAGACCTTTGATTTTGCAGAATAATAATGCCAAAAAGTTATTACCAAATGATTTAAACAAATGAATTGTTAAAAAAATCAGAAATTTTAAATGAATTCTTTGATTTTTTGGAATCCATATGAATTTTTACCACCGTATAAATCACGTATAGTTACAAACTCGCGCTACTTAACAATAATACAAATTATGTTTGTACTGCCAAGAGATCAACGGTACTTCCCACAGATGCACGGGTCTTTTTTTCGCACGACCGCCGACTCGCTGCAATTTTTATCTACATTAAGAAAAATGTTTAATAAAAAAAGGGCAGTCGCTATATTTCTGTGGCCGCACCCTCGATTTTAAATTAAGGTGAAGTAAAAAAGAATAATCATTTTTATCCGTAGAGTAACGTTTATTGTCTCGTAATTATTGCTCGATAGTACAGTGTATAGTGTAGCAAAATTGTACATTGCTTCATTCGTGAGAAGAAACAAAAAAAAGTTTTATTTTCCCGCGCTTAAATCTCGCAATCGAACAACCGTGATTTATAAAATCTACTTTGCGCTAAAACGCTTTTGCTACAAGTCTACCCTATCGCGATCGTGTGAGGCCAGAAATCTGGTGTCGATCATCTAAAATACATTTTACCGCCGTTATAAATCAGGTATAATGGCAAACTCGCGCTACTTAAGAATAATTAAATTGATTTTTGTACAACCGAGGGACCAACGATTATTTCCCACTGATGCACTGAGTGCATTTTTTTTCTTTTCGCATGACAGCCGACGGCGCAATTTTTATACACATTAAAAAAAAAAAATATGCACTCGATGCAAGAAAGGAAAAAAACCTATCAGCCTCGAAGTTCGCGAAACTTAAAAGCTAGAGAGAAAATATATAATAGCTGCCTGACGTCCACACGGACACTGAGATTCGTTATCATCGTAATTAAGAAAATAATAATAATAACAATAATAATCTACTCTTATCTGTAATTGCCAAAAAAAAGTAACTTGTCCAAGTTTCGTCCAATTCGCAGCTCACCGAAGTAGCAAAATCGCTTAAGTAACAACTGCCGTACGCGTGACTTACGTGCTAGACGTGTAAAATTATCTGCCGATGAAATCGAGCCGATCTTATATCATACATTGTACAATTTTTTTAAATTTTTTTTAAGAACAGTTAGTGTCGGCACTATATCGAAGCTTATACGTCTAATGATATTTAATACTTTGGTTCTCATCATATCTCCTCGTCCGCGGTATTTGTCTCACTCGTTATCGTTATCATTTATTACACAACATTTTATTAAAATCCCGAAACAACCCTGCTCTTCCAAAATTCGCATGGTGGGAAATCACAAACTTGCTTTTCACTCATTCGTCGGTCCTCGACGTTGTAAGAGAACATTCGAAATGAAACAGCAGGGTCGATTATCGTTTTTTTTTTTTAATTCTACATCACAAGCTAGTGCAATTGCAATTGAGCTTGAAGAAATTACTCAATTTCCGAGTCTACTCTTATCGGCTGAATTGCCGTATTCGTCTATTTTTTTTACATCACAAGCAAGTGTCATTGCAATCGAGCTTAAAAAAATTACTCAACTTTCGGGCTCAGCCTGAGTGGCTTCAGCCAAAAATCGCGGTAACTCTTGTACTTCGAATCGCCTGTTTGCATTGGAAGACTGAATACTAACTATCGTCGTTTCGATCGTGCGTGTCCCAATAAAAAAAATTGCACTTTTGCAATATTAAAAAAAAAAATTAAACATTGTTTACGATTGAATGTAAAACATCGTGATTGTCACTGGTCACACCGGAGGGTCTCTGGTGCCGCTTGCGATGATTCAATGAACACTGTTTCGCGTATTTACAAGATGGGTCTACACTAGCGATAAGGTTTTGATTGAAAATACTATCTTAGTTGAGAGCGATAATATGTTATTTCCTACGGATTACTAAATCCGAGACTTGTGTCTCTTCTCGCGAAAAAAAACCCGTTGTTCCCGTTTCAATGTTTCGTCAAGGTCCGCCCATCGCGTCGCTCCTATATCGTTAAGTAAAGCTCTGAAGATCAGTCAAAAAAATCTTTCCGGAGAACACAGCGAGAAGTATTTCTCGTTCGTCGCAGAACGCTGATTCTATTACGTTTAAAATTAGAAAGAAAGAATTAAAGATAATAAAAAAAATTCGAGACCGCGCCGATAATCGAGCCCGAACTAAAGTCGGGTTCTACCCTCGCGGTAGAATAACTTTACGCATGATACCGAGTGTGCAAATCGATCTTAAAGATTAATCGAGATACGGACCGGTAACCGAACGGCCTGTTTCTCAAGGAGGCTCTTCCGGTATCTCGATTTGACGCCGGCTCTTTGACATTTTGATCTCACCTTTGCAAGTAGTGTTTTAACGAACTGCAAAACTTAAGTCGCCCGCACTACTTCGAAGATACAATTATTTTACAAATTCGAGTGATCATAAAATTTCGTAATTTTTAAATTCCTTCTTCAAGAAATTTTTTCTCAACATTTTGTGTCGTGAAAATACTGTCACGAAAGTTTCGCGTACATTTACTGGGGCGAGTGGTAAAAAATCATCTATCTAGATGTGAAATTACCGGTCACAAAATGTTTACTAAAATACCGTAAAACGTATAAAATCCACCTATTTAGAGATATATGAGACATTACCGGTTGAGAAATTGTAAACTCCACCTGTACAGGTGTCAAATTACCGGTACTAAATTTGTTATTCTCACGATTACCGTAGCATTCTTCGAAAATTCCCCATGCGTTCGTGAGATTTAAGGACGGAGTCTCGCTGCGCGCTGACTTCGCATAAGTTCGACAACAATAAGAGAAAATTGCAAGTACTTCTTGATGGTGTAAAAATGTGGAAAAAATCATGTATATTAAAGGTAAAAATGTTTTCAGATTTTTAAATAATGGATGACTTTTTTTTTTTTAACAAAAATCAACGATTGCTTAAAAATCTGAAAAAATTCATACGTATTCAGAAAAATAAACGAATCATTTTCGTAACAAAAAAAAGTTTTGTTGCCGGGTAATTTGTTAACCACTTAATTTTTTTATGAATTTGTTAATAACATTTTGCAATTATATTTATGCAAAATGAATCTTCTCAGTACCTTCAGTATACAGATTTTTCCTTTCCAAATCCAGACCTTTCCAGATTTTTACACCATCAAGAAGTACTTGCAACTTTCTCTTATTGTTGTCGAACTTATGCGAAGTCAGCGGGCAGCGAGACTCCCTCCTTAAAATCATTACGAGACCATATGGTTTCCTGCAAACGTGGCAATTTTCAAAGCAGTCCGTATTTTTGCGGTAAAAATACGACAAAAAAAAAATCCCCGCTCACATCTCCAGTCCAGCGCCTTGCGCCCCCCTCGCGCCGGAATAAAAAAAACGGAAGAGCCTCCCCAGCGAGGAAAAAAAAACCTAGTACCGTTTCCGACAAATCGGCAAGTGGCTTCAAATAACGGTGTCCTGATAAGCAGGTGGTCCGCTGAGAACGAATTGTCTCTGGCTCTGTCTGACGATGTCCGTCCTGCTGGGAACCTGCGGCGTGGCTCTGACGCCGTGATAGTTACTGTAGCTCGACCTGGCGCTCGCCGGCCGATTCCCGTAGAGATCGTCCATGTCCTCGCCGTTGAGGCTCTGCGTGCTCGTCTGCTGAAAGGTCGGATTGCTCTGGCCCTGCCACTGCATCGGGCTGAGCTCGTTGTTCTGCCAATTGTCGGTCAAGTTCCTCGTCGAGCCGCTGCCGGCGACTCCGCCGTTCGGCTCCCAGTTCGGCGGATTTTGATTGGCAAAATTTATCGTGTTCGAGTAATTCGGGTCTGGATTCCACAACGCCGGCGAAGACACCGCCATGTTCACCGCTTCCGGTTGCCAATTGGAATTCCTGTCGCGGTCCCACGTGCTCGCTATCCTGTCGTAGTTCAGGGTCGTCTGCGACAGCGTGCTGACATTCTGATTCGTCAACGGACTCGGCGACGTGTTCGCGTAGAGACTCTCCTGCTGCTCCATTATCCGATTGACCGGATTCTTCCGGCGCGACTGGCGGACCGAGCTTCGACGACTCGAACGTCTCGTGCCGTCGCGCGATATTACCGAGCGACGCTTCACCCTCCTCGGCGTCATCGGCTTCGGCGAAACGCTGTCGTCCTGGATCGGCAACTCCGGCTGGGAATACTCTATGCTGTAGAGCGGACGCTGCTGCTTTTTCCTCTTCTTAGTTTGTACTGCTCACAGAAAAGAACAAACAAAAAAAACGACATGTCGGGAATGAGATATTGTGAAGGAATTTCGCCGAAAGAATTTTTCGGTTTTTTTTTTTTAAGAACGGCAATATACAGGGTGTCCCATTTTTGTCTTACATCTGATTCATCGCGAAAAATACGGCTCCGATCAAAAATTTAGTTCGATGAAAGTTTTAGGGTTCGAAGAGGGACGTTAAAAAATTTTTTTTTACCACAATTCAAAATGCCGGCGCTAAGATGGCTTACGTGTTTTTTTTTTAATGGAAACACGACATTTCTTTGTCACTAAAAAAATTATCGAATCAAAAATAACAACTTTTGTAGGAACATTTTTTTTATGAAGTCCATGATTTTTGGAGTAGAACACCATTTTTTACTATTTTAGCGTTACCCACACTGTAAAAATAAATTGTAAATTTAATGTACTGGAAATTGAAATTTGCTTACATTACTTACATTAATTGAACATTAATGTACTTTTATTGTAAAATAAAAACACAAATTTTACTGTAAAATTGCAACACACATGTGGTTGAAATTTCAGAAACAGTTTATGTAAACAAGCTTCCAATACCGTTCATTAATTTTCAAAAAAAAATTTTTTACAGTGCAGTATGTACCACGAGGAGGTAACGTCTTTAATATCTCAAGTGTAAGTGGGCGCGCATGTGTGTGTGTGCGTGTATGCACGCATACACGCACCACCAAAACCACCGTTCTACTCCAAACTTTATGGACTTTATGAAGAAAATGTTCCTACAAAAGTTGTTAGTTTTGATTCGACAAATTTTTTAGTGACAAAGAAATGTCGTGTTTCCATTTTAAAAAACGCGTAAGCCATCTTAGCGCTGCCATTTTGCATTGTAGTAAAAAAAAAAAAATTTAACGTCCCCCTTCGAACCATAAAACTTTCATTAAACTCAATTTTTGATCGGAGCCGTATTTTTCGAGATAAATCAGATGTAAGATTAAAATGGGACACCCTGTATGTGTTTACAAAGAACAAAAAAATAACACGAGTTACAAGTCGCATTCACATTGCGAACACGCAACATCGATCGATCTATACTTTTTTTAATGTTGAAAACGTTGAATTGCAAATTATGAATTTTTTTCTTTTTAAAATTTTTTCGATCTTCGGCTTAGTGAACAATGAAAAAATAAATAAATACCAGGAAGATCCATGATAACCAGCGCGAAACACCGTGTTGTTAGAGAAGAGAAGAAAGTGTGAGAGGGTTAAAAAAAATAAAAAAGCAAGCGGTAGTGTTTTTTTTTGCATTGCAACGTTTATTCACGTAATCGGATAGCACCAAAAAAATGTAACAGTAAATGACACCGAATAGTATAATGCTGATCTATTTTCTTTTTTTTTTTGTGAGAAGTAGAAAAATTCATTCGTGAAATGGAACCTTTAGAATAGGAAGCTTTCTGTTTTTTTTATAACAATGTAAAAGTATCTCGATCGTTACTCGTGTAATTGATCGATCGAACGTTAAGCTTATCGAGCACAGCCGCACAGAATGGGCGTTTTTTTGCATTCATTCGTCAATTTTTCTGAAACTATGCTCGACAAGCTTTGTTCTCGTTAAAATAATTTTAAACTACCAACACACAATCAAACACATTGAAGTCGTTTTCGTTCTACCATGCATAACTAAAGATCGTTTACATGTGCTTAAACAGAGAGAAAATTGAAAAAAAAAAGAATCAACAACAACATTCGTAACGTAAACAGTCTAAAACACTGGTTACAGAAGTATAAACTACGAAGTTCTAGATAAATGCAAATCTAAAATTATTTAAAAAATATATATATGTATATGTAGATGCGTTCTTATAAAGTTATATAAATTGTCGCAGCAGCGAATGAATATCTGCTGAACCGCAAAGTCCGTGATGCTTCGATAGATGGTTTCTTAACAGATAGTATCGTGATTTAATTTTAAAAAAAGAACAAATACTACTGAAAGACACGCGCTGCCTCGTCGACACGACGATAAACAGAGGACAGGAAAAAAAATTCAGTGGTCGAGATATAAATCGAAGTTTGTAGCACTCGTCAAATTCACAACACAATCGTCATTAATAAGGTGAGAGAAACAAAAACAAAAAATCCATGCTGTTTTTTAAGACAAAAAAAACGAAAATAAAGACCGCGTATCCTCTATCTATAGCGCGGATATCACAGAGTGTGCATTTTTTTTTTGTGTGTAAGTCCATTAGTGCATCGTGAAGAAAAAAAAACCAGCACACACTTCCCCGAAAAATCGAAAAGCGACGGAAAAAAAAAGAAAAAAAAATTAAGTTCTTGTAATTCCTATCGGTTCGTTGTTCGGTGACTCATTAAGTACCTAGGCTGAGGAAAGCGTGGCCTGAATTACGAGACTTTCTATTCGACCTCGTATAGTAACTCGATCGGCAATGCGATAATGGAAAAACTCTTCCGTAAAATACTATTTCATATGCGTATGCTTGCGTATATAATTAATCTAACGAAAAAAAATAGGATTACATAGACGATTATAAGTCTGTGATGTTTATATATGCGTATCAAGTATATATATATATATAATATATATATATATAAAGATATAAGAATCTGTGACTAATGTAGGAGGAAGTTGGCTAAAATTTCCTACGAATTAATAAATAATCTATGACCGTTTGGCAAGTCGAAAAAAAATACATGATCGTTTCCATAGCTCCATGTATCGGCAGTATATAAATAGTCTCTTTTTCAATAAAAGTTCTAGCACCATCGTTATTTATCCGCGTCTATTCAGTGCTTCGCAAAGTCCAAAAAAAAATCGTTCTAAAATTTCTTCGCCTCGACGGTAAGGTCAATAAAAAAAAAAGACTGCGAAGAATTTTTCCGCACCGTTTAGTTCACGAATTACTGGCATACAGCGACAGAGGTCTGCTGTCTCTGTTGGACCGCGCCTCCTCGACAACCGGACTGGAGTTCGCCTGCTCGATCGACAGTCGCGGATCGGAGTAAAAAGTTCTGAGCGGCTGTTCGCGCACGTGATCGGTAAAGACTCGCGGCTTGTACGACGAATTTCTGTTGACGCTCTGCTTGGTCGGCGACGGACGGGCCCGACGCATTTTCGGCGAGACGACCGGACTGTAGCGTGAATCGTGAGAATTTTGAATTTTGTTCTTCTGATATCTAAATCTGGCCGCGCTCTCGAGCGAGTCGTAATCGTCGCCCGGCGACATCGGTCTGTGCAAGTGATCGAGAGGATTCGAATAGTCGTTCGGATAATCGACGCTCTCGACGATGCAACGGACCGAGGCATTGCTCTTGTTGCTTCTCGTCGTCTCGTTCCTGAATGTCGCCCTAATACGGCTGACGCTATCGAACGGCTTATCGCCGATGCTCATCGGCAGCGTCGTATCGCGATAGATCGACTGGTGCGAGCTCGACGTGCCGCGCGGGTAGCTTTGGTTAGACGAATTAATCGAAGGATACGCAGGCGGCGGAAGTGCCGAGTAGCTAACGTACATTGGATGCAATGGCGTGTGGCCGGCCAGACCAAAGTCACCGCCCCCGACAAAGTCAACTGAAAATGTCATTCACAATCCGTGGCATTAGATAAGACGTGGTGTTTGTACATGTGATAAAATTATGATTTTTTTTTCTTTTTTTTTTGGAAATTCGTGGTGAATGTCTATGTCGATAGTCGTAACGATAAATGTGTGGCTAATAATGCAAGTGCGACGATGCATGAAGGAGAGACAAAAATTACGAAGATCTACTCAAGGCAAAATAATATAAAACAATCTTTCGATTTTTTTTTTTATTTTTAAATCGATCCGTTCCGAGACAAAAGCCATTCCCTCATGCCCACGAGAATGGCAGGCTCTGCAAATAGGTCTTTTGAACTTACCAAAATGGAGGATCAAATCCACCAATGAAATCGACTGCAACCGACAACGCGCTTAGAAACTCGCAGTTATATTTTTACGCGTATTTTTTTATTGTTATTTTAATTAATATTTATTTGATCGAAGGATCGGTGTAATTGGAATGAGATCGAGAATTCGACGAGAGAAAGAGAGAGAGTTTGGAACAAGCAGAGCAGTGACTGTGCGCAATTTCCGGTAAGTGCAGTGAACGTGAATACGAGCTGAGAATTATTTAAAACTTGGCAAACTTTATGTAGTCCGAACGCAATTGTATAATCCATAAAACCGCGAGTCTTTGCTGTTACGCAACAAAGCTAAAAGTGAATTCTCCGAATTTTTGGCATCGACGAGCTTATCAAAGCACCAGTGATGAAACGTGAAATTGTCGAATTGAAACGATCAGTTATTGATGTGGAGAAATTTTTTAAATAAAAATAAAACGTAATCGCATGATACTTACAGCTATCGTCCTCTTCGAGAAAAACTCGGCTCAGGCATATTCCACCGACGATCGCCATCAACTGAAACACGAATAATTAATTTGCGAATATAATTTTTTTTTAGTTATGCAACGTGTTTGCACGATCGGCGGACTGGTTTCTCTTACCCCTAAGATACATTGAGTGGATGCGTGCATGACTTCTATAACTTCGTAACTGAGGACGCAATCCGTGACGTTGCTGGGTCGCGCAGGTCGGTAGATTTCCGGCTCCGTTATTTCGTTGACGATTTTGCATCCCGGACCGTTTACCTGCCACCAGGAGAAACTGCCGGTACCGAAATTCAGCAGGTCGCTATTCTGCAATTTTACATTGAAAAAAACGTGTTATGCTCGAAACAACTCCCGAAAGGCGAAAAGGAAATTTCGGAGATTCGAAGACTGAGAAGGAACCGATTATACGATCAAGTTATGTTTGCAAATAGCATCTTCCCCGTAAACAAATACACAGATAAATAAATAAACAAATAAATTAATTAATTAATTAAGTAATAAATAAATGAGTAAATAAATAGTACTGTCTTTATTAAAAAATGGATTTAAACAATTATGTTAATCAATTTTTGAAAAAATTGTTACAAATAATTGAGATCAGTTTTTGAAAAAAATGTATTCACATTTGTGTTTTTATTCGCCAGTTGCCGATTCCGTACTATGAGCCAATTGCTAGCGCGACTAACAAAGTTAATTACTCATCTGATAACGGACAAAAAGAAAGGACTTACCTTATCTAAAATACCGACATCAAGGTAGAAACATATAGCGAATATATTCCATCCCAGCCACAGTGTGTTCCACACACAGTACTAGAAAAAAAAAGAAAAGTCATTTTACAATTAACGTGAGGTGCATCGAACCGAATGCAGCTATAAATAAAAAACATCAATACTTTACCGATATAATATACTTAGGCCTGTATTGAAAGGCCCCGAAGAATCCCAGGATGACGAATATGATGTTGAAGAAGTTGACCAGTATCGGGGCCCACATAAACCCCAGGAAGTCGAAGACTTGGCGCTCTATGGTAGTGAGCTGGAAAAGTACAATTCTATTAAACCAATGAAACTCAGTGATATTTCACAGGGAAATACAGTGCTTTCAATTGCGACATAAACGATATATCGATAATTCATTAACCGGTCGCTCTTACAGATAAAAAGAAAATAGAACTATTTAATAGCTATATTACTTAGTACGTAATCACATGTCCTCCTTTGGCTTCGAAACATACAAAATTAAATTAATGCCAATAATTACAGTTGACCAGTATCGGGGGAGAAAAGTACAATTCTACTAAACCAATGAAACTCAGCGATATTTCACAGGAAAATACAGTGCTTTCAATTGCGACATAAACGATATATCGATAATTCATTAACGGGTCGCTCCGCTTACAGATAAAAAGAAAATAGAACATTTTAATAGCTATGTTACTTAGTACGTAATCACATGTGTCCCCCTTCAGCTTCAAAACAAATACAAAATTAAATTAATGCCAATAATTACAGTTGATCAGTATCGGAGTTCACAAAAACCACAGGAAGTCGAAGCCTCGGCGTTCTATGGCAGTGAGCTGTTTGAACCAATGAAACTTAACGATATTTCAGAATAGACTACAGTGCTTTCAATTGCAAGACAAACGAGACTCGCCGTTCTACGAGGTGCTCTAAATTTGTCTTTCAACTTTATTGCCAACGCACTCAATTTGCCTCAATTGACTGCGTACCCCAAATATTTGGAATAATTTGATTTCCTAAGGAGAGAAAGTGCTGATTCATCCTCGGATTCAATTGCAGCCGTGCATTGAAAGGCCCTGAAGAATCCCAGGATAACAAACATGATGTTGAAGAAGTTGACGTTCTACTGCAGTGAGCTAGAAATGTACAGTTCGAGCAACGAATACTTAACGTCTCAACACCTGCTCTTCTAAACCAATGAACCCCAACGATATCTGAAAGAAAACTATGGTACTTTCAATTGCGATACAAATGAGACTCAGCGTTCTACAAGGTGATCTAAATTTCAGTCTTTCAACTTTATTGCCAACGCACTCAATTTGCCTCAATTGACTTTGTACTGCAAATGTTCACAGTAATTAGAATTCGTAGGGACAGAATGGCTGATTCATCCAAAGATACAAGTAAGACCGTGCATTAATCCCAGGATAATGGATGTGATATAACAAAAAGTAGACCCTTATCGGGGCTTGCGTAAGCCTCAGGAAATCAAAGGCTTGACCTACGGCAGTGAGCTAGAAAACTGCAGTTCTGTTAAACCAGATAAAAATAAAAGAGAACATTTCCATAGCTATATGACTCGGCATGTAATACAACTAAGACCGTGCATTAATCCCAGGATAATGAATGTGATATAAAAAAAAGTTGACCCAGGCCTTGGATAGCCTTAGGAAATCAAAGGCTTGACCTATGGCAGTGAGCTAGAAAACTGCAGTTCTGTTAAACCAGATAAAAAGAAAAGAAAACATTTCCATAGCTATGTGACTCGGCATGTAATCACATGTGTCCTCCTTTCGCTTCAGAACAAATACAAAATTAAATTAATGCCAATAATCACATGACTAGTATCGGCGTTCACGTAAACCAAAGGAATTCGAATACTTGGCGCTCTACGTTAGTGAACTAGAAAACACACAGTTTCCCCAATGAATACTTTGCATCTCAAAAGTGACTCTCTCGACGTACGAAACCCAACGATATCTCAAATTAAACTACGAGACTCGTCGTTCCGCGAGATGCTCTAAATTTGAGTCTTTCGACTTTATTGCCAGCGCGCTCAATTTGCCCCAATTGACTTCCTACCGCAAACACTCGGACTAATTAGAATTCCCAGCGACAGAAACAGCTGATTCATCCAGAACACACTCAACTCCCAGCATCGGAAATTAAACGAGGTTCAGAGCGAAAGCATGTCCCCAAATTTTCAGACCGACTCTCTCCCGACTTACGCCGAACGATTTATTCTTAAAAAGTCTCACTCACAACAAAAACAAAACGAAACCCATCGCCGTTCTTCCGAGCGACGAATCGACGCGCAATAAAGCCCGACCATCGATACGAAGCCCGCTTATCGGGCCGCCTCGCCGATAACAAACCATCCTATTTTTCCTCCAAAAAAAAGAAACCACATCGCCTCTCGTCGGCAGCCTTGGAAAATAAAAATGTACCAAAAGCCACGTCTGGATCAAACCGTCAGCGGAGCTGACTCAACGCTGACTCAAATCAATTTTTTTTTTTCCCCAGCATCGCCCCGACGATCGGACACGCGAACTGGTTTCCCACGTCCCGACCTACGTTCCCCTATCATTATTATTACAACTCTTTCTTTCTCTCCTTCCGTCGACTTAACAATACTCAGGACACATTTAAATGCAAAAAAAAAAAACTCACGAGTTGCAGACTGCATATCGTCAGTAGAAAGTGTCTTCTGCTGCAAATTCCCATGTCATTTGTCCCGACGGTTGTTTAGTGGCTGGTTTTAGCTGGAGTTTTCCAACGCCGTCGGGAGGCTCTCGCGAACTACGATCTCTCGTTGGTCTCGTTGATTCTTTCGTACCGCATCGCGCGAACGGGCAACAGATTATTTCCGACGGGCCGCCATCTTCGACACTTGTTCCTTCACCACGCTCTCGTCGTTCGGGCACTGAGTGACATATCCGTTTGGATTCCCCGTAGCCAAGCAACCGCGCGGCCTGCACCACTTTGTCCCTTTTTTTCACGACGGCGAAGTGGTGTGTTGCTCTCCGAACGACACAGCCTGGCGCTGCGGCAGCTGCGCTCTCTCTCCCCGCGCGCGCCCGCTCTCTCGCGACGCCGATCAGTGCTGCCAATCCGGCGACGCGGCGTCGCCCACGCATTCCTCGGGCACGCCGAAGCGATGCGAGCCGCCAATGCAAACGCCCTCGAAGCATCCTCGCACGTGAAACACTGATTTTTAATCCTTCACTCCGTTCGCAGTAATTTTACAAGGCGGATCAATGCGACGCTAGGTTTTTAAGGCCCAATTTACGGACGGGCGAACCAGCGAGAGAAACGAGACTTCCGTTGGCAACAGTGGACTGATTTTAATCGGCGTAATGAAAATGAAACTGAGGCACTGTGGTCGAAAGTTCGCACATACATTAGGGTACATTAACTTTTTTTTTTAATCCTATGAATATGGTATTTAATTGTCGGTGTGATAATTTTTGTACAACTGATTTAATTGACGATTAAAAATTACCTGCGTCGAGAGCTTGCGATAGTAACCCATATAGCACGAAATATTTTGAAATCATTTTAGACATGTTTTCAATCTTTAGAATGTTAGGAAATAGTTCTAAAATGTATGAAAATAATATTTTGAAATATTCTATCAGAATATTCCTACGAAACGTTTCTTAAACTTTCTTTTCAATACGTTAAAACGTTTCACAAATATTGTTGAATATTGATAAAATATTTTGAATGATAAAAAAATATATCCGTGCTATGTGCGAATGTGCGATCCATTTTTTTAAGGTCCGTCAGATCGAACCTATGTTGCAATTTTTTCTTTACCCTCTTTCGGCTGTTTTAATGACACGAAGTTCGTCTCGGCAAAGTCATTTTCTGTCAAAGTCAACGAGCCTTTAAAATGCCAACATCAAACCGTAAATTATTATCTCATTAAAAAATGTATTGTTAGAAACGATGATAACAGCGATGGACGAAGTGTATTCGAGAAATTCTGCAATGGCGAACCGGAAGTGGTGAAGAACTGGAAGATTTAGCCACAATTTCGATAGCTCTCCTGAGGAATATTTGCCTGCCTTGTCTATGGTGCGCCTGCGCGTTGAACAACCTCTTCGAAGACCCCAAGCACTCCGATGGTTCGATGCTTATTTCCTACACCTTTGTATAAAAATCTTTAACCCTTTGAGGGAATGCGTCGCCGACTCGGTCGGTAACAAATCCATTTCCCTATTTTCTCCGCGACGATTAATATTTCGCAAAAAATAAAGTTGGTTTTTATTCATCTATATGAGGTATTCCATACGGTTTCGAACGGACAAAATCCCGACCCGCTCCAAAAAAGTTGTAATTTCACCACAATTCATGGTTATTTACAAGAGGTTTTTGTAATTTTTTTCAGAATTTTTGGATCCTATTTTTTTGAGATCTCGAAAAAAACGGAGCATAGCTATCAAACGGGTATCTCACCCATCCAAACAAAAATATGACATCACTCTATACACGTGAGAGTATATTCTGATTTTTTTAAAGACAAATCAAACATGACATACTGGCTGAAAAAAAATATTTTAGTCTATTTCTCATAGAAATGGAAGCTTATTGCATTCATAAAAATCTACAAAATTTTGTTTTCAAAAGTTCATTTAAAACTGCAAATTTTATGTCTTAAACGTTTTTTAGTATGACTAACAGTTTTTAAGATATAGGGGTTTTTTTAAAGAGTTCAATTTTCCGATATCTCAAAAAAATACGATCTAAAAATTCTGAAAAAAATTGCAAAACCTTCTTGTCAATAATCATGAATTATGGTCAAATTACAACTTTTTTAGAGAGGCTCGGGTTTTTGACCGTTCGAAACCGTATGGAATACCTCATATATAGCCCACTAAAATCTAATCTGTATTTATCCGAAGCATGAATTAATCGCGGAGAAAATAAAAAAATCGTTTTGTTACCAACTGAGTCCGAGTCCGCGACTGTTAATATTTTGGACAAAAGGAAATTGGGTTTTCATTAATCTATATATTGCCTACGAAAATATAATCCGCGTTCGTCCGAAACACAAATAGTCGTGGAGAAAATTGGAAAACCGATTTGTTACCGACTGAGTGTACGACACGCGCTCGACCGATTTCTTCGCCGAGAGATTTGTTTTAAAAATAACGATCTTAACGCTCAGTGTGCAAGCTACGTCCTCGTGCGAATGAAAATGGTAATCGGTGTGGTGAAACCGCAGAGTCTATTTACGAGCGCGGTGACGGCAAAAGCATCGACATTGTCGCGAGAAGGAAGGCGCGCGCGGAGCGCATGCGCTTGCCGGATAACCGGAGGGTTTCCGGCAGAGGAACCAACGCTCGCGTTGCCACGACAAGACGCGCCCGAAGACAACGAAAGAATAACTCATCGGTATACTCTAAGAAAGGTACACTGTGGTCATACGAAACTTATGTATCGAAAATAGAACGAATATACATGTAAAATTGCTTAATTACATTATAATTATCACTATCGCAGGTACGGCTCGTGTAAGATCGGCGGAGGGCACGTTTCGCGTGCACAACATATACGGCGATGGAAACTGCCTGTTCCGAGCTGTTAGCTACATACTGTGGGGCAACGAGGACGAGCACAGATCGCTTCGGACTCTCGTTAGTAGTTTTTTTTTTCAACATGCTTAGTACGGCTTAAATACAGATTTTAAAAAATACTCAATTGAGACAATTAAATACAGATTCGTTGACATTTCTTTTGTCAACATACTTAGTACGGATTAAATTCAGATAAAAAAGAACGTAATTGAGAAAATTAAATAATAATTTGTTCACATTTCTTTTTTCAATATACTTAGTACGGCTGAAATTCGGATTTAAAAAAAGTAATTGAGAAAACTGAATACAGAATTTTTGACAATTTTCGTTTTTCAACGTACTTACGTACGTAGTACGGCTTAAGGAGGTTGGAGCGAGTGGTGTTCATTCCGCCTAAATTCGAGAAATTCTGGCAAGAATTGGAAACACTTCCCAATGTTATAAAAATCTGAAAAAATGCATACTTATTATAGGCATTGAAAAGACTAATTTTACATAATAATAATTTCAAAATGTTATTAA
>JAPYZC010004056.1:0-10914 GCA_030522665.1 Ichneumoninae sp. A BG-2022a
ACGATCCTGCACCGACAATAATGCAACGATGTAGTAATTTTTAATAACTCGGAATTGTATCGATGTGTGCGTGGTGAGTTGGGCGAACAGGTTGTCAGCCGCCATCCAGTAAAGTACGAAAAAGTCAAAAATTGATTGTTCCCAAGTGATGCAGATTATGTATGAGAGCATTAGTCTGTATGGAGAACGGATAGGTGGTCGCATAAACGGTCACAGTGTAATCGTATGGGTAATTCGTCAGATTCATGCCTAGGTGATGCTGTAGAAGATGTTTGGCGAAAGAAGTAAAACATTGATTCTCGATAGTTCCTTCTTGGCTCGACAATTTTTGCCCTTAGATATACACGGTTCCACTGCGTAACTCGTTACGAGGACGACGATCACGGTGCCGTAGTAATTGCGCACTAAATTTGACCCTCTCGCAGACCGAACAATCTCGTCTCCAATTCTCACTCCCACCTGTGCCTCGTCCCACATTACAACCAATGCTCTTCTCGCCACGAAAACAGGCTCATTCCCTTGGGGGAAGTAAACCGATTGGGATTTTTTAAAATATAAATATTTGGCTTCCTCATAGAGGAAGCTTTGTTTCGGTGAAAAAAAAAAATGAAATCGAAAAGCTGAAATTTCACACACAGCATGTGTGGTTAATAGTAAAAGTTTCTTGAAAATTTCGTTAAAAAATGTTCAATTGTTTTTTGTACATCATTTTTCATTTCTTCACCATTTTTAGTTTCTTCGTTTGTGCGCCCTCTAGTTCTTACAATTGTTCAGCTATCGAGGCAAAAAGTTGTACACAGTTGGCTGGAGTATGATTGCCCGATGATCCCTATTAAATGTAGTGACAATCGATCGATCCAATTAAATTTTATGTCACTTTGAATTTTTTGAATTTTAGGGAAAATTAGTATCATATTTTAGACGCAATTTTCCGTATTAAAAATTTATCTATGAATAAAATAAGTAGTAGATTCGCGATCAGCGCGGAAAAATATATCAAATATAGTCCCGGAGCGACGACTCATGAAAAAAGTTGATCGGCATTTTTTATAGCCATATTGCAAACATTTGTGATTTTGCTTATTTTCAAACAGTGATTTCTTTGCTTTCCGATAAGCATCGTGGAAAACCCCGGCCGGTTATCCAAACACTCCTATGACTGTCGAAGCTAATAGGCAGGATTGATGCGTAAAAAAAAGAACCGGCCGGAGATTCCATTCATTCTAATTTCGAATCGACTTTCGACACTTAACTAAACTCGCACCAATCACCGTCCACGAACTTCATCAAGAAAAATGAAGTACACTATAGACACATTACAATTACGACACATATTGAAATTACATTAGCACTATAGAAGTCATTCCGGCTTCACATATCTTCGCGACATATTCATCCATAAATGAGTACCTTTACCTCGATAAGCACAGCGGAGAGCATCGGCGTGATAGTTTCAATCGCGTAGTTCGGATCGACGCTCCAGACTTCGACTATAGTAACCAATTCGCAGATGACCGTGAACACCAATTGCAAAGGGCACGGCTTCCCAATTAATGGGACGTTTTTTGGTTTCACAGGTAAATGCACTACATTTCATGGAGAACAATCCAGCCATGCGGAGCAGCCGCACGTCACGTCCGAGGAATGTCTTAAAGGATCCCAATCCCGAATTCGCCTGGTGCGTTTTTCTCGGCTTGGCCACGTCGTCATTGCGAAGAACTCTAGACATGGAGAGCGTTCCCTCCGGAAGCTGATGTTAACTCCCCAAGCTACGAACAAGAACTGTGACGCTCCGAAGTCGACAACCCTCGAGGTAAAGTTGTAACGGGCCATCTCATGACCAGACATACCCTTTTCCCCTGCATAATTGATTGATCGGAAGGGTTGATCTGGCAGACCAACGTTCAGCTCAACCGTAATGACAGGTTTGCTCTGCGAAACTATCCTGCTCCGAGTATCAATGTCGTTCGCAAATGTAACGTTCACTTTGCGTCCCACACGCGATCACCCTATGGGACGTAAATTCTCATAAGCCATATCGACCGAGGCACGAGTATTTCGGAGGGAAAGAAAAAAGAAAAATTCAATGTTCCGTAGATGACATTCTCGACAAAATAACTCGATGTATCTGTATATTACATGCATACATATGTACACACATACAAGGCCGTTTCATTCAGCCTAACGCAGTATAAACCGCTCAATATACTCGACTCAGGTCATTGTCTTTAAAAGTGCAAAATAACTTGCTGCTGTATTGGCTACCTGCGCAATGATAACGAACAAATGAATTGTAGATTATCTGTCGTGATTTCTCAAGGCAAAAGGGTTTTTTTTTTTTTTTACAAAACTCACCGCGGTAATTTGATTCAAATTTAGTGAAAAGAATCCGTAAGCGGTGCACTTGAACGGCTTCTGAGATCGCGTCATGATGATTTGCAGAAGGATCTTAAATTCCTTGCTGCGTTCTATCCATTGGCAGTCGTAAGCTGCTTCCGACATGAGACTCGACTGGCGTGGAGAAGTAAGTCACGTTATTGCGAAGACCCGCGCTCCTGTTTGTCGGAGTTTCCTCACCTGTTGAGTCAATGTATCGGCATAGCCGCAGTATATGACGGCTTGAACGAGGAGAGTCACCGCGTGAAACAGATACTTTATGACCTCGTCCCAGTTACCCGCCGAGAGCTCCTAGAAATAAAAAAAATGACATTTGATTGATTTATCACATTTGATTGTTACTTTGTCGTCGTGTTATTGTCGCTGCTAGAGTCACCGAATCTGATCTGGATTATGTGTTACACTTGCTGACGTACCTTTTCGAAGCGAAACACGCAGAAACACATATTAACACCGGTTAACAGCATGGTCAAAAATATTATCGGGTTGTAGATCCTCTCGATCATTTCGCAATGCCTAAACATGAGATTTATCACTTTAAATATAAAAATATAGATAACACCTTAAATTTCGGAAAATTTAAAGTGTTCTTTTTTTCGTTTATTAATGGTTTAAGCGTTAAAGTTTGCTATACTATTAGGATTCTAACATGTATAAATCATGATGCCTCTTGGCGATCGTGCCGAGTCCATGGACCATTTTTTTCTCGTTCGTTCGTACATTTTCATCATCGACCGTCGCTATGTACTCCAAATCATGACGTAGAATCTAGATAGGGACATGATTATATTAATGAAGCGCTCCTTTTTCTAGATTTTAATTACGCCACTCGGGTGAATAAATTCATTACTCGAAATTGTATTGCCGTATGTGTGGTAAGTTGGGCGAACAGGGTATCGGAAGACATCCAGTAAAGTGCAACAATAACAATTACGAATTGTTCCCAAGTAATGCACATTATGTACGCGTACATTGTCTCCGTTGAGAAGGGATAGCTCGTCGGATATACGGTCTCGGTGAAGTCGTAGGAGACGTTCGTTAACTTCTTGGACCAGTTATGGTGAAGCAGAAGTCTGAAGAACAAGAATCATCGGTTCCGTAAATTAATTAAAAAAATTAAATATAAAAAATTAAATTTGAAACATTAAATTTAAAAAATGAAATTAAAAAAATGAAATAAAAAAATTAAATTTAAAAAATTAAATTTAAAAAATTAAATTTAAAAAATTAAATTTAAAAAATTAAATTTAAAAAATTAAATTTAAAAAATGCAATTTATCAATAAAATTCAAAAAATGAATGGTTTCCCCCCCGTACATATAGGGTCGTACGGCGTAACTCGTGACAAGGGTGATGACCATCGTGACGTAGCATTTCGCCATGAAGCGCGTTCTCTCTGCAGACTTGAAATTTTCGTTTCTGATCTCAATTTGCACGTTCGAGTTGTTCCACATTACAGCGAATCGTCGCAGCAGCGTGTAAAACTCGTGCCGCCAGAACCACAGCCTCAGACCCTTGCAAATACAAAATGCATGATTCTATCGCGAAGAATACAATTGAGCTAACTCACCGACGTGACGACAAACATTAAACAATCGGTAAAAAATCGTTTGGCACCTTGACAGCACATAGTAATCCGGAAAACATCGCGGTAAAAACGCCGATGGCGTAGTTCGGATCGTCGTGCCATACTTTCATTATCGTACGAAATTCGCAGGAAGCGACAAAAAAAATGTGCATTATACCGACACCGAATGCCACGGCTTCCCCGTTTGTAGATTCCTTTGCTTCGTCCGTGAATATACTGTTCATCGAGTACAAGCCCGCTATGCGCAATATTTTTATGTCATGCCCGAGATATTTTTCGAACGGCACGTGCGTCGCGTTGTTTTCATTTTTTTTTACCGGCTCTCGTACCACACTTTTTGTCTTTGTCATTGTGAGTTACCGACATAAATGCTGTTATCTCCAAGAGAGGTTTTATTCGCTACCCGTTCCACGAATATAAATTACCGGTGATCTTTAAGTTCGTCTACCTTTCTCCGAAAATTGTCTACGACTACGGGTCGCAGCGTCACGGCTTTCCTTCTCAATAATTGACCAGGCCAAGGGGGTAATCGGTCGGCACAAATGGTGGGCGCACCCGGTAATAATGGGTCGGCAAACGTAAGAAACTACCGGGCTCCAGCAATACCATCGTCTTTCATGAATTTAACATTATCATGGGCTCCGTGTGGTCTTTGGACGATTGAGCGCATGCGCATTCTTATCCCACCAAATATCGCCGACATTTCTTGCAATTCGATGGAAACCCTCGTACCAGTAATGCGATACTGTGTACTGCGTTATGTGCAGCGGTGCAAACACTGTACAACGTCGAAGTTGACACTGTGAGTTTGGAAAATTTTGACGCACGGAGAAAAATCATTAGTCGTCCCAACCGACTTCGTCGTTGGGCTCCGGGCAATTTATTTGGTTGGGGAGATAAATTATTTTTCTGCGTGCAGGAAACATACAATACGTGTATATTATATATCTCAGAATATGTTTATTTTTATTCAACAATTTTATAACGATTCGTCGGTTTGATGGGATCAGGTCTTAATCATCAGTATCCTCTTCAGGTCATAATCTTCAGTATACTCTTCAGTTCATAATCGTCAGTATACTCTTCAGGTCATAATCGTCAGTATACTCTTCAGTTCATAATCGTCAGTATACTCTTCAGTTCATAATCGTCAGTATACTCTTCAGTTCATAGTCTTCAGTTCATAATCGTCAGTACACTCTTCAGTTCATAGTCTTCAGTTCATAATCGTCAGTATACTCTTCAGTTCATAGTCTTCAGTATACTCCCTAGCAAGTTGACGGACGGCTGCTTTTAGGGAAAAAAACTAAAAAACGGACACGTCCGTTGGGGAACGAAACGGACCACAAAAACGGTAAAACGGACCGTACGTTTGGATTGGTCCTTTTTGGTTGCGGAAACCGAGGAAGGACCGAACGTTCTTTATTAAAATGTTTGGCTGAGTTTAAACATTTTTTTGTTGTTTTGCTTTTAATGATGTTTTTAATGAAAGGACAAAATAAAAATACGATCTTGGTCCTTTTTCGGTTGCGGGAACCGAAAACGAACCAAAGCAAAAAAAACGTTCGGTCCGTTTTCGGTTTCCGCAACAGAAAAAAGACCAAATGCCAACAAAAAATGTACATTCCGTTTTGTCGTTTTTTACGGTCAGTTTTGTTCCCCAACGGACGTGTCCGTTTTTCGGTCCGTTTGCAGTCCATCAACTTGATGGGGCTCCTTCAGTCATAGTCTTCAAAAGCGTGAAGTAACTCGTGGAAGTATTGACGATCTACAAAATCAATTATTGATACGATAAGACAGAAACGGCAATTCTCAAAATACAGATAGATTAACGACAGTTGTATTACAGTGGCGATCTGGTTCAGAGTCAGGTAGAAGAGTCCATAGCCGCTGAGATGATAAGGCTTTTGAGCCTGCATCATTCCAATTTGAAGATTTATCTTGAAATTTGTGCCACGTTCGATCCAATGACAGTGGCAGGCTGCTTGGGCGATCAGAAAACTCTGCGAGTCAACAATAATTTCTGAAGATTTTTATTTTCTATCAATTACGTCAGGTGAAAAACGATTTAATTCAACAATAAATATCCACCTAGCCGGTGAGGTTGTCCGCATAACCGCAATAAATAATAGATTGACCAACGATGGTAATAAAGTGAGCTACGTTCTTGGCAATTTCTTCGTAGTTGCCTCTCGTAATTTCCTCTTTTTTTTCTTTAATCGAAATACCTCCACCAACCCTCTGCACGTTGAGTACACAGAAGCACATTGTCAATGCCATCGACACCATACCCTAGCAAGTTGATGGACTGCAAACGAACCGAAAACGAACACGTCCGTTGGGGAACGAAACGGACCGTAAAAAAACGGCAAAACTGACTGTACATTTTTTGTTTGCATTTGGTCTTTTTTCTGTTGTGGAAACCGAAAACGGACCGAACGGTTTTTTCCTAAAAATTTGCTTTGGTCCGTTTTCGGTTTCCGCAACCGACAAAGGACCAAGGTCGTATTTTTATTCTGTCCTTTCGTTAAAAACAGAATTAAAAGCAAAGCAACAAAAAAATAAAAAAACTTAGCCAAACATTTTTATAAAAAATGTTCGGTCCTTCCTCGGTTTCTGCAACCGAAAAAGGACCAATCTAAACGTACGGTCCGTTTTACCGTTTTTACGGTCCGTTTCGTTCGCCAACGGACATGTCCGTTTTTTTAGTTTTTTTTCCCTAAAAGCAGCCGTCCGTCAACTTGCTAGGATAGTCATGAATATTATGGGCTGGTAAATACCTTCGATACTTTTGCAGTTTCTGTGGAACGATTACTATTCCTTCTTCAAACAGTGGCTAGGTATGAATTCCTGCAGTTAAAAATAAATTTCCACCAAATTTTGGTGGAAATGATAATTATCGTAATCTTATACGGGAAACTGGGGCAAAATGGGGACTTGAAATGTCATATCGACGTGGGACAAAATAGAGTACCCTTTTTCCCCCGGCCTTTTTTCTCAACCATTTTGTCCACGGCCATTTTTTCCTAGATCCGTTATTTTGGTTCTAAAGTAACAAAAGAGTGGCGGGGTTTGATTCCCATCAAGTCTCGACATCATAGTATGGTAAAATAAAAGTTTGTTCAGAAGTCGTGCCTTATCGTTACCTCGCAAGTTTCGGAGCCATAGGTGGGTCAATTAGATAAATCTTTTGGCAAGGCCCCGACAGAACCTCTGCCGAGCTGTACCATGGGGAGAGTTCGGGTGTCGGGTTGACCGTCCTGTCCGCTAACTCGCGCGGCAGTTGCTTTCTCCGCCGTCTGACAACTTGAATACCTCTCAATCTATGTGGAGCTTATGGTAAAACGGATTTGGGCCTCATTGATGATCCATGAGTGCAATACGTTAACAGTCGGGTAGGAATCTTCCTGAGTTCACGGGTTTCCCAAGATTACTACGAACACTCTTTCTTGTGTTAATCTTATTTAACTGCCTTCTAAACAGGCGAGGTCTGTTTCATGTTTTAAATGGCTCGTACATGATTTCTGACAGAGGCATTTCAGCTTAATTTGGCAATGTTTCACTTGATTTTTGTCTCCTCGAGAATTGCGAGTTTACTGTAAAGAATAAGAGGTTCGAACTTGGGTTAGAGTTACGGCAGGACGTAACAAACGCATCGCGATGTACAGTGCCGGCTTGATGTCGGATACTTCTTTCTCTGTCATGATCGGAGCCTGATACCCTTTAAACTATTAAAAAATGATCAGATATATGTATGGATTCATCGAGCTACAATATATATTTTTGACCGAAAAATCTTTAAAAGTTTGGTGAAAAGGACATTCAATATTCGGTTACAGTCTATTTGTGGAAATCGAATTTTTTTAATAATAGCGAATTCAGATCAAGAGAGCTTTCTGTTATAATTTTGTCAGAGCAAGACAGCAGGATTTCTATATAGAAGACTTTCTACTGGAGATATGACGAACAGATTTGACGACTCTTACTCACCTTGTTGCATCAACGATTTATATTTCGATCTGTAAAGTACTGCAGAGTTCTCCTGATGCTTTTTCGATCTTGCATGCTTGTGATGATCCGCAAGATGGGGTCTCAATGTCTTCTCACAAATTTTGTACTATTCTTCATTTAGATTATTGGGATTTTTGTATTTAGCTGAATCGCTATGTTGCAGCCAGCCTAAAATGTTTGGATCTCGACACTTTAAGGACGTTATGCAAAATGGAAAACAAATACACAAAACTACAATACTACAAAACCTGCAATTGATTTCCTAATTACAGGAAAACCATGTCGGACATGACTAATTTTTATGGTAACTTTTGGCCCAATCGGCGGGTTCACAGTCGGTGCAATATTTTCGTTTGCTTTTTCGTGATACCACTTTTTCTTTTTATTGAAAAGAAATACATATCGTTTATACATGTCCTTTTTACTGTCGGTTCGAAGAAAGCACCATTCCTCCGGCTTCGGAATCTTGATGGGAATAAATATACAAGTGTCTCGACATTTTCGGGTTAATTGACTACGGTTGTCCATTACTTACTTGATCACAGAGCGTGATCTGTTTTCGTTTCGGATTAATATTGTTCATTATTGTAGGAACAACCACAATATAATAACCAAATTTTTAAAATTAATCTATAACTATCAACACAGGAAAATTTTTGTAACAACTTTTGGGACTTGTGCGATCAGGTCGGAGTCTTCCATAAAGTGAAATAACTCATAGTGGTATTGATAATCTGCAAAATTGAGTGTTTTGTTAACAGGAAAAAAAACAAAAACTGCGATTAGTACTGAAATAGACGGAGTGATGAAAAATGGAACTGAAAGTTGTGATCTGGGTAAGAGTCAAATGGAACAACGCATATTCGGACAAACAATAATATTTTTGATTTCAGATCATTATGATTTGAAGATTGACCTTAAATCTCTTGCTTCGTTCGATCCAGTGGCACCGATAAGCTGCTTGAGCGATTTTTAACTTCTACGAAATATAAAAAAAAAAATTTCGTTCGATTACTTTCTTTATAGCACTTTTTTGCGTTGCTAACATCAAGTAAGCAATTGTTTTATCCGAAAAAAAAGTATTCATCTGGTCGGTGAGATTACCGGCATACCCACAGTAAATCGGTACGTACACAGATGGTACGACGAAATTTTAAACGATTAAAAAAAATAATCGCAACAATTATGAGAAGAAAATAAACATGCATAAGGCCGAACGGCTCTGTGAAAGGCTGACGACAACTTCAGTTTGCTCTGATAGTCGACCAGTATAATGGTTCGACTGTCGGGTTTCAACAGCCGTACAAGTCCATTATATTTCTCGGCTTTGAGTGCGTGCAGCCGCAGTTCGGGCTGAGTCGGCACAGGTTTCGAATTTTCTTTGCACTGTCCTCGCTTCGCTTGTATGCTTATCTCTTCCATCTTTCTGCAATTGCAACACGGAATTGAGACACTTGTTCACGGTTCATTGATTCAAGATTTACCGAACAAATCGACTCACATTAAATACGACATTCCGTATCTGAGAAACCCAATGACGATCAGAGTCATGACGCCGTACATCAGCAGCAAGATCTGTTCCTTGCTGAGACTGTCGGATATATAATCGACCGCTAGCAACGCCCTCACGCTGAGCCCGTCGACTGTACCCTGAAAATAAAAAATAGAGCTTGCAATTTTCTAATAACTACTCCAGTACCTGACCAATTGTTTGTCTCAGAGCTGGGCAAAGTAAGTTCGGCATGGTTTCCGTATTTATTACAATTTTGCGCATAGCTTTCTCTATGAAAAACTTCATTGATCGATTTTGGCTTCGTGATAGAGAGATTTTTGCAATGCGCAAAATTGTAATAAATGAGGAAGTCATGTGCAAATTACTACGAATCTTTTTTCATAGCATAAAAAAAATGTTTTCCGTTCCATAAAATTTCAACAGTCAAAATTTACAGCATAATTTTATTGTGAATAATCATTAACTGAAATTTTCGTAATTCATCGTTTTGAGGCTACTTTTAAGCTATTCCTCACTTTTCTTTAAAAAAATAAAATAAAACAAAAAAATTTAATAAAAAAAAAACCAAACGGGAACACTTTTGTTTTTTGAAATAGCATAAAAAAAAAATTCTCGTTGCATATATACTTATTGAAAATTTAAGACAACCATGATACTCATCAAGTATCCGTAACTTGAGCGTGTACTCGAAAAGTACTTGTACTTTATACTTGCTATCTCTACAAAAAGTATTTGAAGTACTAAACAGTACTGGAGTACTTCGGTACTTATTTGAAGTAGCAAACAAGTACCCGGTACTTCAAGTACTGCCTGCTCTAGTTAGTCCATACCTGGACATGTTCGTCCGCCAGTTCGTCGACTTTTGCCGTGTAAAGGAGAGCCTCGGAGACTCACAGAAGTCATTACAGTGTATGCTCCAAGTTTCGTTGCGTCTTGTTCCACTGATTTTCATCCTGGACAGGTTTAATACGGCCCGTCGGTAGCCACTCGTACTTCAAGTGGTTCGCGTCGCGCCTCCAGATGATGACGATGTGCAAAAGCGGATCCGTGCTGTAAACATGGAGTGCACGAATTATACAGAGTAAATAACGACTCACACAATTATATTAATCGTTAATTGATTTGTGATTCTAATAATTCTATGAGCTACCTGTACGGTGCTTCGATCACTACCTGGCAAGACTTGTGTCTCTGTTTTGCGATATGAGAATGGCACACAAACATTTCTGCGGTCTGAACCACTCCGGTGGACATACCAAGTGGCATGTGGAAGTGTCTGTTGTCTCTTCTCTGCCTGGTGCCTTGATCCGTAATTCCATGATTATCAAACTTTCTTTTCTTTCCCGGATCCGTCAGAAGCTTGATAATGAGTAAACATAATAAAAAGAAATGTAAGTACATTTAT
>JAPYZC010004057.1:0-10914 GCA_030522665.1 Ichneumoninae sp. A BG-2022a
GTGTTGCGCTACGATCCAACTTGTACGGAAGGTCCGGCGTCAATGTGGTAGCTGAATGAGCTCCCTCTTCTCGATGGCACATCACGAACGGGCACGCAGTAGGCAGTGTGCGCAATCCATTGTAGCAACCTAGCCGTTCATCCTGCTGCGTGTCGGTGGTGAAGTCCATGACTCCAATGGCTGGCAAGCGCGAGGAGTGTTTCGGGTCAACAAGTTTGAGAACAACATGAGCTGAATGTTCCCCAGACGAGACACAAAGACCATCAAAGCCAACGGGGTTGCTTCCGTGTCTTCCGTCCTAAGATCCGAATCCGTGTCGAATGTGTGACGTCTGCAGGCGCTTCACGTAGACCCGATGAAAACGCAACAAACCAGCTGCCTGGGACACCGGAAGCGCCGACGGGGTTTCACGAGAAGGTATCCACAAATGCGCCACCATAAAAAATAAGAGTGGCCTCGCGCCAATGAGAGAGCGCACGTTGAATTAGAAAAAGCTTTCCTCCGCTTATGCCCGGGTATGGAGTATGAAGGGAGGAGGAGCGAAACGAGGTGTTCTTTTCCAACCGCGTTTTGCGCTCGTTGAAACATCAATGCAACCCATCCTCCAGCTGGTAATAAAAACGGACTCGCTGCGGGGATTGAAAAATCGTTCGCGTTCTCACTGGTTCTTCCTTTTTTTATATATCTTTTTTTCTTCCCACTGCAACAGTAGTCCGGCGAATTCAACGAATCGACGTGGAAGGTTTTCTCGTATAACCGGGAGGCAAGTGATCGGGAATTTATACGTATATAGCCACTCGGCCAGCGACGGGCGAACTACGGAGTACGTGTGTACGTATACGTGCAGTAAGAGTCAACCGGTGGAGGCGAAACGAGTGTCGGAACGTGCCGTCGTTGTCTTTCCCTGTATATTCCCCCATTCGGAGTTAAATTGCCGTGACGTGGATCGCATGCACGCGTCGTCAACGACATTGGAGCGTTGCGTGTTCTGGCGGACAGCTCCAAGCCACTTGCACAAAGCTCCGGTAGCATCTTGAGCCACATTTCGTGCTCGACTCCGCCACCCGCACTGAATTATATCGATTGGAAGCTTCCACCGAACTGTTGGATAGTCAGTTTAATTCACCGAGAACTGAGACGGGAACGGCGACGCAGAGTAAATGAACGAAACATTTTCGCTGATGCGTCTTGTTGCGAGTAAAGTCGGTTGGTTTACATTTTTTTTTAAATTATAGATTCATTGATTTCCGATAAATTCCTTTGCATGTATTAACGCCGCGCCTTGTTATCCGCAACGATTCTCCTCCGAATCAGTCCTCTTCTGTTTCAACCCCCTTGCCCGTCCGGAGCCTGGATGCCGCAGGCTGCGGGCGGAAACTTCCGCCTCTTCGGATAATTTCATCGCCCGTCCTGATAATACTCGCTGATACTATTTCCGATAACCCAATAAATAGCTCGCTCGGTTATCCGATACTGATTCAATAAATTGCTCGTCACTTAATTTTTTTTTCTTCATTGCGTATCGGCAAGAAAATGAAAACGGATTTAGCACTTGAGACGTGGTTTTCAAAGCGAGAAATATTCGAAATTGCCGTGAAATTAAAATGGTATTCTTCCGGACGCGGAATCAACCCGGCTCTTCACTATATTGCTTCTGCGACTGAATTGATACCTGAGAGATAAATACGCTGGGAGAAGGATTTGGTAGATATAACCATAAATCTGGTAAAACCAGGCACAATTTTCAGGCATATGGGAACTACAGCGATAAACTGACAAACATTTGTATTAAAGTTAACACATTCTGCTAGAAAATATCGTAATTTTCGTTATCACTGATATTACCCGAATATCCCATAATTTTTACTATATAAGAATATAAGTTCTTACTAGAAAATATAGTGGTCGGCGTCGCGATCGCGAACCGCTTGTTTTATGTTTGTAGGTCATACCGGTATATTATGTCGATCAAATTTTGTTTGTGTATACATACATACAAAAATTTGATCGACGGAATTCTCAGCTTTTATCCTGAAAAAAAATTAGTATACGCGTTCGATAAAAATTTCTACCGCACCTGTGAAAATTTCACATAGGGTAGAGCGGGGCAAGATGGGAGCAAAATGCAAGTTTCCAATCATTTTTGGATGTGCCATTTTGCCCTCTTGATACATCCGGATTGTCTGTCCCGTTTTGCGCCATTCTCCCATCCAAAAGTGAAATATGGCATTTTGCTCCACTGCCCAGTTTTCCCTCACCGTCCCATTTTGCCCCGCTCTTCCCTATCTCTGTTCCCTGTTCGAGATTTACCATACGACTTGATAATTTTTCCGAAATCCTTCTCTCAGCGCATGTACGGATTCCCAAGAGCGTTTCAGCATCGACCGTCTACCTACGGTCCACCGCGGGTCTGCCATTGTCCCCGCCGACATTTCGAACCCTACATTAACGCGAGAAACCCTAGATCAATATAATTTCACGGCGCCTACATACAGTACCGCAAGCAGCCCTTGCGAGCAATTCTCGGTAATGCAAGGCTCCGTCGGAGTGTTTGCTAATTGCATAAGTTCCGCGCCGGTGGGGGTCTGTATGTACAATTTAGTTATGGGCGTTTATGCAGAGGGCATTGCGAGGAGTCGTCACGATCGGGTGCGGTTGCGGCCCGAGGATCGCGACCGCCCGACGTTGTTGGTGGGTACCGCGGTGCAACCTTCAACAAAACGTCTCCAATCGTCCCGATTCGCGGTGTGGTGCACGAACATAATTTCACTTAATCCGGCGACTAAAACGGACCCATGGAGGGCGATGCAGAAAGCTCAATAGCGGTGCGCAATCTATTGGTCTTGTTTTATTAGGAAACCTGACGATGACGACCTCGAGACCGGGTCGGTTTAATCCTCTAGTCCCGTTAGCGAGGCCTTTGTCTTTGCGCGCAAGGGACTACACGAACGAGCTCCTGATGTAACCCCGTACGACCGAGTTTTAGACGGAAAACAAGCCATTAATATTACCACACAAAGCGCTAGATCTTTAGCCTCGTCTCGTTCCTGAAGCATCAGGAAAACGGTGGAACCGCCCTTGCTTCGACGTGCAATTAGTAGCGCGTTCGCGAACGCGTCGCTTTGACAGCGCGGTGTTGTTATGTTGCGCCTGGATGCGGAGGTTGAGGTAAGCTCTGTGGGTAAAGCCGGTAGGGACGAGGCCGAACTATATGACTAAGTGCCTCAGTTCTTAATACGCCCACCGCCATTCCAACGTCGGAGCGACGTTAGAGGTCACACTTGAGCACATGTAGACTCAGTGCTCTGCGGTAGTTACACATGGAAGTTTCCGTCGACGGGTCCTTTGACTCGATCAAGCTCTGCGTACATGTGTTTTGATTATAATCAATATTGGCTCGTATCCATGAGCTTGAAAGCAAACAATTCCAATTACAGGCTTGTCAGTTGTAACGTTAAAGACTCATTCACGTTATAATAAGAAATTTTGGTTTTAAAGAATATGTGATTTAATTAACAAGTAGATTGTACAGCCAAGTCAGTTCCACTTCAATCATTCACATTATATTCGTCTAATATTCTTCGTTTTCGTTCAGTATCATTCTTTTCACAGGGGTTAATAATTACCAATATATTCCCCACTTTTGCCCAATACTGAATTAATTAAACTATAATTATAGTTACATCTACAATTTTTGATCATTGTCGCAACTGTAAAATGTAGACGTCCCCACTGAAAACTATTTACTATGTAGAGTAAAAGTGGGGAATATGGCCCGGTCCATATATCATTGATTTACGTGTCAATCGAGGTGGACCATATTCACCACTTTTACCCTAAGTTTTTCTCAGTATAGTCGGCTCCCCCACAATTTGATATGCAGCCAATGGGTAGCGCGCGTTCAGGTCAAAAACTGCGACTCTTGGTCCTCCTCCTTTATCCCTATGATTTTCCACGCTCAGAGAGAGCTGCGTAGCAGTCTCACACTGATAAAAAAGTACAGTTGAATCAACTAAGATTCGGGCAGGGACGTTCGAATAAATATTTAGTTGGTCCAACAAAATATTTGAGTGACCCAAAAATATTTTGGTGAAATCACCCAACAAATCGTTGAACTAACTAATTTTTTAGCTGCATCAACAAAATCTTTAGTTGAACGTCCCTGCCCGAATCTTAGTCGATTCAACCGTATTTTGTTATCCGTGCATAAACCGGGCCTTTACCTTACACGAAAATCGATACTATTAGGTTTGTGGTATGTTCGCCGGACGCTTTCTCTGACCACACTTCATCGTGTAAATCTCATTCCTAACAAAACGATAGAAATTCTGATTTTCCGATAATTCAATCCGTATCGAGGAGAGAACGTCTCTGGACAGACTTCGCGGCGCACAACCGTTCGCCGACCTATTAATTCATGAGATGCATGCTGATGAACACCGTCGAGAATTCAGGTCGATCGATCTTCAATCCCAGCAGTTTCTCCACGTCGTTTCCAAAGGCCCGGTCGTCCAGTTAACTGTCAATTAATGCCGGAAATCTAACTCCATTCTCGCCCGAGAGTCAGTAGCTGCTGCTGTCCCGGGGCGGGTCATGCGGGCTTCGTGTGCTGGAAGGCCCTTTGGAATTTAACTAATACTCGATACCGACATGCTGAACGGACGAATAGATGTTTCCGAGCGCGCGTTGCACGTGATGCTCGCGAACGGTCGAATTGTTATGCGTCCTGATTACCGAGGCGCACATACGGGCGCGCCTTCGACACACGACCATACGAGTGCCTACGGCGACCACGTTCCAGCGCACTTTCTCGATCGGAGATAAGATTGTGCCGCACAGATCTCCATGTTCAGACCGTCCGTCCAATCGCGGCCGAGCGTTTAGCGCACGGCAACATTAATGGCGGTCCAATTAGCGGTTCGTCCATTCCCATCACGATCTTCGAAATCTCGTTACCCACCGCAAGAGTGCTCGGTCCGAACGACGAAACTTTGGGCGCACGAATTCCGGACTCTCGTCGGATTGCGGTGTTTCCTTCCTCTTGACTGCCGACCGTAACATCCTCCGCTCTTCAACCCCGTCGCTTCGCTCTCTTTTCCTTGCGTTGACCTATTTTTCCCTCAAAAAATTTTATCACCACGCAGCATCCACACTTGTACACTTTATAGCACCGACGGCTGCGACTGTTACCGCTAGCCAGTTGCATTTTACATCGGGGCGGCTTTCACGATACGGCCGAGACTCCGCGGAAAGCGCACCGACACGAGGTGAATAAGTGAGGACCGTGGAAGAATGGGAAAGCGGGCTTTATAACGTGAGTTAGCGCGGTGCTTGATGCACCTCGTTACGTCTTTACGTTCGCTCGCGGAGATACACGCTCCCCCCCCCCTCCCCCTCCCCCTCCCCACACTTCGTCCCTTGCCGACTGCCAGCGCCCCCGCGCTTTCCCGGCTTATGGCAGCGCGGCACCAACTTTTAACCGGATGTAGTATATCGTAACATCCACATCTCGCGGATTCACCGACTGCGTTACGAGTTTTACACTTCAGTGCGATTTAAAAAAATAAAAATAAAAATCGGACTGGTATATTTCGAGGCTTTGGGAATATGTGCACGTGACGAAGATCTGGAAATACTGGGGTGTTCGTCGTGCATCGAAATCGAACAGATTTACCGGACATGTGGTGAATTATGCATTTTTGGAAATGTACGTCTGCGTTACAAGTTTTATTATAATTTTTTTTTACTTATTAAATTTAATTTTTCATTTAATTTATTTATTATATTTTTGTTAAATGGCGTCGTGTATTTCGGCGCTGTGGAAAATATATTCGTGACAGAAATCTACAAATACTTTTATAGTTTAGTGCGATCAAAAAACTAAAAAAAATCGCACCTATATATTTCGGGGCTTTGGAAAATATATTCGCGACGAAAATTTGTAAATAGTTGTACACTTTACTGCGATAAAAAAACAAAGCTTCCTCCATGAGGAAGCAAAATGCACCGGTATATTACAAGGTTCCTAAGTAAGGGTGCCAATTACTGCGCCAATGTCACCAATATTTTCCTATCATACGAGGTGTCTACATGTAGGGTAGAGCGGGGCAAAACGGGGCAAACGGTAAAACTAAACTTTCCAATAATTTTTGGATGCCCCCGTTCGCCCCGTCGATACGTCAGGATTTTCCGCGCCGTTTTGCCCCGCGGTTCGATCCAAAAATTATTAGAAAATGTTTTTTTTACCGGATTGCCCCGTTTTGACCCGTCGATACGTCAGTATTTTCCGCGCCGTTTTGCCCCGCGGTTCGATCCAAAAATTATCAGAAAATGTTGTTTTACCAGATTGCCCCATTTTGCCCCGCTCTACCCTATGTAACACTAGACCGTCCCGACTCTCGCAAACCATTTCCAGTCGAGCTTTAATGGTGCCTCTTTACAATTCATGTTGGTTGTGTTAAGCGTTTGAAGTTCGAAGTTGAGCGCCCGATAGTTCCGTCGAGACTTCATGAAATTTCTTAAGAACGGCTGCCGCAAGATTATTGAAAATGATTTGCATTTTATTTATTATACTTCGCTATAATACAAAATTACCGAAGGGACTTGGTAACAACCGAGAAACTCTCGTCGGCTCTCGCCCCGCCCTCGTTCGCCAACTTTCAGCCACGGTCGCTGTTTAGTTCGAGGCGGAAAAGAAACTTTCCCGCTAGAAATATTAACTCCCGCGAGGAACTTCTTCCGAGGCACGTTGATGACTAAAATTCGATTTCGACTGTCCGCGACACGTCGGTGTACACTCGCATCCATTCCCGACGCCTCGGCTTACCCTTAAGAAATGCAAGGTGTTGAAGCTGAAGGAGCCACCGGAACATTACACACAACACCACTGACTTAACATTTCGCCGGTGCGCCTTGCATGGATTCGCAGCGGCAAGCACGCGTGAAGATGGTGAACGAGCGGCTCGAGCCACGGCCGCGCTGTAAACTCGTGAATTAAATATGACGAGCATCTATCCCTCGGGGAAACCTTACGACCTCACCCCGAAAGATATATGCGCAACCTCGCACTGTGTACATGTTTTCCTGTGCGGTATTCTATGCATATATCTATATTTTACTTAATTTTCGTGGCGCTTCCTTGTGCGGGAGAGACCGACGAGAGAGAGGCGCAGAATAAGCTCGGTGCTGAGGCACCAGCGCGAGCGTACACGTGTTGCCTCGGGCCATTCTTGTTTGAGCGCTTGCCCTGAATTCGCCGAGCGTTTCCTCAAACTACACTCCACTATTCGAGTCACGCGAAAAGTGTGGATTATATATAATGTACAATATATATTATAATTCGACTGGTCCGGAGCGATGCAATGATCGTGAGGAATCTGCAAGACCTCGCTTCCGCTCGAAAAATGGGACTTTCAGACCGGAAGTGACGGTCTCCCGTGTGACGTCACTTCTGGTAAAAAAATTTTAAAATTGAAAGCGGAGGTGACAAACTGTACGTTTGCCATTTATCACACTAATTATTATTCCTATTATATTATTATTATTCACACTAATTAATTATTCAACTAATCTATGTGATATCGTGTTTCTCAGTCAATCCTCATCTCTATATTCGTTACAATGCATACAAGACCGCTGACCGCTGACCGAAGACGGTTGTGCGGTTTGGAAACTTAATCTTAATATATTATTATTAATATATTAAGATTTTATTATTATTAAATTTTATTATTAAATATTATTATATATCAACCATCCGTCGTCTTGGACCAACGACAATGCAAAACTCATGTCGTTATGTCATGGAGCACATAATGCGATGTAGGGGAGGGCGGGGCAAAATGGCACAGCGGGGCAAAACGGGATAATAAAACAAAAGGCATTTTTCCAATAAATTTTGGATGGTGGTGATGGTGGTTCGTAGGGTAAAACAGACTTGAAAATCCAGATGTATCGTTGGGAGAAAATGAGGCATCCAAACATTATTGGATCATTGTTTTTTGCCCTCACTGTCCCGTTTTGCCCCACCGTCCCATTTTGCTCCGCTCTCCCCTATTTATTGGCACTGGTAAAAAATTTGGAATCAATTTTGACCCAATATCAAGCTGAAAATTGGCATCTTTTTGGGACACTATTTTGATTGGGACATTTAACGCTGCTCATGAACAACTTCGGACCGTGCTGGATGCAAATATAGCGTACAATCCGTACGTTCAACACTTGTCCACACCGAGCTATTCCACTAATCGATGTAACGTCGTGTCTCTCAGTCAGTCCTCACCTCTATATTCGTCGCAATACACGCAAGACCGCAGCCAAAGACGGCTTGTGCGCTTTGGAAACTTGATCTTCACCCTCCGTCGCCTTGGACCAGCGACAATGCAAAACCCATTTCTCCATATTTGCCTGCATCCACCCGCAGTTTGTGTAGTCCGCACCTCGAAGGCGCATGAGGTCAGTAGGGTAGTCCCAGTTTCAATTACTCGCCGTGCGGTGTTGCCCTCCGGTACAATTTCGGATCTGCGAGAGGTGGTGCTTTTCGGTAATGGTCGGACGTAATTATGAAACGTCGAGGGTGAGACCGAGGTCAGGCCAGACGCGGTCTTGTACCGTTTGCCGCGACCCATGGGAGAAGTTTGGCCTGCAACCGACCCAAATTTCCGTCTTCGTCTCAGGATTAATTACGAGGGAATGGACGCGTATATTCGCTTCCTCTCGCCCCGCGCCGCTGCGCTTTGGCGCTTTTCCACTCGGATAAGATAGCGCTAATTTCTAGACGAACGATGCATATACATCCATAGCGCTCTCAACAAAGAGATAAGTAACAGAACCGCCGGAGCAGCATCATTATCGGAGGCTGCGGTGGATCAGGTCCGAGGGCCGGAAACTCCATCGATCGGATAATAGTAAATATCTCAAGATTACGGCGTTCCCCGACGAAACTTCTCGTTCCGTCTTCCACTTGACTTTGGGCGGAGAATCTTAGACGAAAGCATCGAGCGCGGCTCCTACCTCGACCGTTCTCTCTCCCGAGGTCGATGCAATTTAGGTGAATGCACTCCAATGCCGGCTAGATATTCCCTTCCCGAACTTGTCCTCCTCGCACTCTACGTTTCACGTCCCGCTGGGAACGTCCCAGCTATAGCGATACTCAGGATACATCCGTTATACCCACTGTGCAGCCGTATGAAACTTTTAGTCGGTGCACTCTAACGTCACAGACCGAACCGTCGCGCCAGCGCCGCTCGATGCTTCCTTCAGGTCCGACTATACGCGGGGTCCAATCACTTCGAAAGGGACTCGATGATTATCAGTTATTCCGCTCCCGGAAATATATATTCGCTCCGCGAGGGGCCTCGGAGAATGGAAAAAGCGTTTCGCCTCGAACCGGGTCGGAGCGTTCTCGCTCGGTGCCAAGAATTCTTTTTATATTGGGAAGTTGTTACGTCACCAAAAAAATTTGGCCCTTTGGCCCGGCTTTTGAGTGCTATTTTTTTTCGAATTTATCTTCGAGCATAGAAGCGAGTTTCAATGGAGATAAGACTTCGGGAGATTTATGCCGCGCATCGTGAATTGATTATTCCTATTTTCCGACCCAGTTTTTCTCAAAAAATTCTTTGAGCATTTGTGAACGGAAGCTTCTTTACAAAAAGTGGTTCTGAAATGCAAGCGGTTGCAATTTTACAGTGAAATTTTCATTAAAAATCCATTTCGTTCTCGAGATTTCTTCATTTTTCGCCTGCGGCAGATTTGTGATTTTAATTTCACAAAAAAGTACATTAGTGTTCAATTAATGTAAGCAATGTAAGCAAGTTTCAAGTCTTCGGTACATTAAATCTACAATTAATTCCCACAGCGCGGTAAAACTATCGGGTCGGGCGATTGTTCGGCTACTTAACGCGTGCTTCGCGAACGACTTTAGCCGACTATCCTGCGCCGCAAGATCACGATAAATTGCAATCCGCGAGACACATTATGAAACTTCCCGAGCGATCCATTCCACCGTTAAAAAAAAGAACCCTTAATTTAAACGAGAAAACATGACATAAAACCCGAGCGAAATGGACTGGCGTATAGATTCGCCGTGAAATAAAAACAGCGATGCTTTGTAAAATCCCTCATAGGTTGGGGCGTAAAAAATGAAAAGAAATCGCGTTACTCCCTGCGGCAGCTTCTCATTCTCCCCCGTCCTATATCGAGTTAAAACGCAATTTCACGGCGCAGCCCCGCGTCATCTCTTTTATTCCCCGTCCCCGTCTTTTTTTCCTCACTCTCCACCTCTATCTATTTTAGCCTCTTCATAAAGTGCCGCCTGATGCCGTTATTACAGGACACTTAATTTGGAACGTCCAACGGTAGACAATGATAGAGGATAACAAGATGTTCGCAGCGAAGGGCGAACGGCCAGGACGTCGACGACAAATTTCGTTACGTCGACAGCGTCGGGCTCGGGAAAAGGGATTCGTGTGTCGGCCCTCGAAGCTTCGCGTGAGATTATTGTGTTCCAGGATGAATTATTTTCCCAAGATAATGCGCGACGTCGCTTCCGGATCGTCCCGCGGGAAACGAAACTCCGACCCGCTGTTGACCCGGTCAGCGAGCTTTCAGCTTTTTTTTATTCCCCGATCTTTCGATCCAACCTCATTGACTGCCAGTGATGCAAAGCCGTAACGTGACCGTCACATAACCGTCATGTGAGCGTCACGTGACCGGCATATGACGAACGCTAAATTGACGAAAATGACCGACACCCAGCGATCACTAGGGTAAAAGTGGTGAATATGGCTCACCTCGATTAAGGAGGGAGTCTCGCTGGCGCTGACTTCGCATAAGTTCGACAACAATAAGAGAAAATTGCAAGTACTTCTTGATGGTGTAAAAATCTGAAAAAAATCATGTGTACTAAAGGTACTG
>JAPYZC010004058.1:0-10912 GCA_030522665.1 Ichneumoninae sp. A BG-2022a
ATTATTTTGTAGGAATAATCCAACGTGTGTACCTCAGGTTCGGGAACGTTAAGTGTGTCGCAGGTGGTCCTGGTGTCTCGTGGTTGTTCACTCGTTTTGAATGCAGACATTTACTCGCGGCACTCTGATATCGGTCTTTCGAGAGGATACTTCGAAAGGATCTTTTCGGATAGAGGAGATGGTCAGACTTTTTTTTTTACACTGTACTCATACTGCCGTTAATAGTTCAGCTGGCGATATAAAAATCAGTAAAAAAAACAATTCATCTGTATAATTATAGATTGTTTGATTATACGTAGCAATAATCCAACGTGTGTATTCTATCTTTTCGGATAGAGGAGATGATTAGAGACATATTTTTAATAGGATTCTCATACCGCCCTCATTAATTTACCTAGCGATATAAAATTCAGTGAAAAAAATGAAAACAATTAAATTCGTCGCAACAATGATCGATCATTCGATTACACGTGGTCATCATTCACCGTTTATGCCTCCGGTTCGGAAGCATTAACTGTTCGGATAGAGGAAATGGTCAGACTTTTTTTTTACACAATACTCATACTGCCCTTAATAGTTCAGCTGGCGATATAAAAATCAGTAAAAAAAAAAACAATTAATCTCTATAATTATAGATTGTTTGATTATACGTGGGAATAATCCAACGTGTGTACCTCAGGTTCGGGAACATTAATTGTGTCGCAGGTGGTCCTGAGTACAATTTTTGGAGAAAAAAAGAAACATAGAAAGCGATATACGAAGCGATATATTTTTATCGGATATAATAACATTGGCTATAATTTTCATGAAAGTAAATCTGTTCGCGAACGACTCGGTCACATCGTGTGACGGGATTGGATTGACTTGCTGTATTGGAAGTCTGCGACTTTTTGAATTCAATAATCATACTGCTCTTAATAATTTACCTCACTATATAAAAATCGCAAAAAAAAAACAAAAAATGCATCTCTACAATAATCGATTGTTCGATTAGAATTGGCGGTGGAAAAAAACAACATAGTAATCGCATGAAGCGATATATTTTTATCGGGGCAATACGGCTCTATTTTCATGAAAGTAAATCTGTTTGCGAACGGCTCGATCACATCGTGCCGCGGGATTGGATTGACCCGCTGTACTTGAAGTCTGCGACTTTTCTTTACACAATAATTATAGGGGAAGCCGGGGCAAAACGGGAACGTGGGGCAAAATGGGGACATGTTCCTCGTTTTGCCCCAGATGGTTTTTTTTTAAACCTTTCAAAACCGATGCCAATATAATTTTGGTGTGAAAAACAATGGTTCTTTGCTTTCGGTATCATTGTATCAGGTTTTATTGCCTAGCGTGCCCGTTTTGCCCCGCTTTCCCCTACTGCCGTTAATGATTTACCTCACTACATAAAAATCATTAAAAAAAACAAAAAAAAAACAAAACAAAAGAAGATGGATCGCTACAATAATCGATCGTTCGATAAGAATTGTCGGTGAATAAAAGAAACATAGAAATCGTACGAAGCGGTATATTTTTATTGGGGCAATACGGCTATTATTTTCATGAAAGTAAATCTGTTTGCGAACGGCTCGGTCACATCGTGCGGCGGGATTGGATTGACCTGCTTTGTTTGAAGTCTGCGATCTCGTTCACAACACCGGATCTCGGTGCGATCGATTGCGCAAATCGATACGGCGCACAAGGTGTATGGTATAACGGTCGGTGCAGGGTCACGCGATTAATCGGTTTCGCACGCTAGATCAGTTTCTAGAGCAACAACAATCCACCTGCGAAATCGCGTACCGGCCGCTCTCGCTCTCTTTTATCGAGTTAGGTCTGTAATAATCGAAATACAATGAGCGTTCCGTGTACCTTGTTTATACCTGAGAGCTCAAAGGTTCCGGCGCTACGACGCGACGACGATGACGACGGCGACGAGTGAAAGGGAATTCCACGGGAATCTATGGGCACAGTCCTGACTATTTCCAGGGAGGCACATAGATCTATCCGCATAATAAGCCTCGGCTTAATAACCGATTCTCGTCTGACTACGTACACGAGTAACCCTGTCTGCACGTATTATATCGTGCTCCGTATCCGCTGGCGTAATAACAATCTCTTTTATCCTTATTCCGCACTCCGTTATCCGCGTCAAGATCCTATTCGCCTGTCCGCCGTTATCGCTCCCGATCGGTCTCGATAAGTCGCGGGCATGATAACTCCGCTCAGAGGAAACGCAGCCAGTGCACCGGTCGGCCCGAGGAAGAATTCGCATACTTATCGTATTCTGTCGTAAATAATTTTTTTGTTTTTTTTTTTTTTTTTTACAAAACAGAAATACAATAGGGGAGGGCGAGGCAAAATGGGACAGTGAGGCACAACGGGACAGGGAGGGCAAAACTTAATTTTCCAAAAATTTTTGGAAGCCCAATTTTGTCTCAACGATACATCCGTATTGGCCCACGCATCACCATCGTCACCATTCAAAAGTGATTGGAAAATTGCGTTTTGCTTCAATATTCCGTTTTGCCCCGCTATGCCATTTTGCCCCGCTCTCCCCTATTCTTCAAGTCTTCAACTCAGTAATTAATTTTGAATTGTCAACTATTATCATTGCCTCGAACTCTCAGGATTAAGACTCTTCGTGTAATATGCATATTTTTTTTTGAGCGACCTCGAAGATAACGTAGAATCGATGAAATTAGGTATGGTCGAAATTCGCATATTCAAGTACCTCCAAAAGTCGTATCGGTCAAATGTATTGGTAACATTGGTATCCTCGTTATCGCTCCAATCGATCTCGATAAGTCGCGGGTATAAGATAACTCCGCTCAGGGGAAACACAGCCAGTGCACCGATCGGCCCGAGGAAGAATTCGCATACGTATCGTTTTTTGTCGTAAATATTTTTTTTTTAGAAGCCAAAAATGCAGTATTCTTCAAGTCATCAACTCAGTAATTAATTTTGAATTGCCAACTATTATCATTGTCTCGAACCCTCGTTCATTATTAAGATTCTTTATGCAATGTGCATTTTTTTGAACGACTTCGAAGATAACGTAGAATCGATCAAATTAGGTATTGGTTGAAATTCGCATAATCAAGTATCTCCAAAAGTCGGGTCGGTAAAAAGTATTGGCAACGTCGGGGTCCTCGCTGTCGCCCTGCTCGATTTCGATATGTCGCGGATACGAGATAACTCCGCTCAGAGGAAACACAGCCAGTGCACCGGTCGGCCCGACAAAGAATTCGCAAACATATCGTATTCCGTCGTAAATCACTTTTAGTTTTTTTGACAAACCAAAAATTGTAATATTCTCAATATATTTGATCTCGGTTAAAAATTAATTTTCAATTTTCAACTTGTATCGTTACCTCGAACACTCGATTAAGACTCCATTAAGAACACGCGATTAAGACTCTTCGTGTAATATGCATATTTTTTTTGTGCGACCTCGAAGATGACGTAGTATCGATTAAATTTGGTATTGGTCGGAATGCGCGTATTCACGCATGATCAAAAAAAGGATCGGCAAAATTTATTGGTCGGTATTTTTGTTATGCACCTATGCGAATACCACTGTGCGAATGCGCGTATTCACGTATCATTAAAAAAAAGATTGGCAAAATTTATTGGTACACAGAAAAAAAAAATCATTGAATCAAGTACAATTTGCTTGCGGGCTGCCAATGAAGTAAAAACGTTGTTTCAATTCTACTCTGAATTCGTACAATTTCATACCGAATTGAAACGATAACATGTCACCTTGACAGTCTTGCTGCCGTTGTTTCAATATCATATGGAATCGTAAGAATTGATAGTAGAATTGAAACAAAATTTTTTTTCTTCGGCAGCCCGCAAGCAAATTTTTTTTTTTCAGTGTACCGTCGGTATTTTCGTTATCCACCTATGCGAATACCACTGTGTGAATGCGCGAGGCTTGCAAAACGCCTTACTTCAGTACACAAGGCACAATCGAGATTATCCTTGAACGTGACTCTATTCGGCGTCGCATTAATGCCAATCCGAAATAGATCGGCTCGGTTTCTCTTACAACAGACTCTCTAGACCGACTCTCCGTGACCCGTATATTTTTCCAACCCTCGATATGTTTACACCGGCCGCGAAGTTTCCGCGGCGTTTGGCCGCCAAACGTTCGAGTTCGACGAAAGTTATTCGGTGTGGAACTCCGAAGCGCAGTTAACCGGCGTGGCGATATGGGCGAGAGCGCGGATCTTAAGTCGAGCCGAAAGATAACAAATTCTGTTGGAAGTAGACGAGCTGCTTGCAAAGGATGCCCCGCTGGGCCGCGGACCTTTCCTCGGTTTTCTGCAACGAGCCTCGCGCTTCCATTCGGCGGTACGTACCGCGCTGTGTATGTATACTCAACGCCTCGCCGTGTCTAGACACGTGTAAATATAATGGCCGAAGTCTAGGGAAAAATTTTAAATATAGTAAAATAGCCGGAAGAAATAACGCGATCGCTCGCATTCGATTTTCCACTTCGGTCGTTCGGTCGTGTATAATTGGAACCCCGAATTTCGCGTGTGTTATGGAATGCTCGAAGGATTCTCGGAAGTTTCTGTCAGTCGCGGCGATCGAGCTTCTGGATATGTTACCGGGGCGATATTATGCGTGCGGACGGAGAGCGGGGCGAAACGGACCACTTTTACCAATTTTTGGGCGCCAGCCAGGGAAGTCTCATCTCGAACGGAGGCCTGCAAAAACCTAGTCCGTTTTTCCCCTCACCTCTCGCCCCGCCAGAGCCGTCCAGAATCATCGCCACTCCAAAGTCCCCGCGCGTTTATTTCGTTAATTCAAACACACCGATGATTCATCCGGTGTACACCGAGCAGTTAAAGTCATCACCAGCTGGCACATCGCTTTCGCACTGGGTGTGTGTTCCCTGGCGCTGGCTTTAAGATTTTTTCGGATTTTTCTGCACGAGACGGCGGAACGAGAAGGGAAAAAAAATCATTTCACGTTTCCGAAGTCAGATCGGCCGCAATGGACTACACCTCTTCATTGACAAAAAATTTAATTCATTGATAAACAATTGAATTCATTGATAAAGAATTAAATTCATTGAGAAACAATTAAATTGATTGATAAACAATTAAATTGATTGATAAACAATTAAATTGATTGATAAACAATTAAATTGATTGATAAACAATTAAATTGATTGATACACAATTGAATTCATTGATAAACAATTAAATTGATTGATAAACAATTAAATTCATTGATAAACAATTAAATTTATTGAGAAACAATTAAATTCAACTAAAAACAACTCGTAGAATTTCTGGAGTAAATTTGCCGAATTATACGATTATGTACCGAACCCGGCGTTTGTCCAGACATCGGAGCTAACTCATATATATTTTCTCTCGAAGCTGCACGAGAGCGTTTCGTAACGATCTTGTTTCTATTATGCTCGACGATGAGTGTGTAATCGTACCGAGAGGTCTGGACCCATGCGGTTGCTGCGAATCCGGCGTGTGGAATAAACTACGAAAAGTTGAAAGCCTCCCCCCCACCCGCACACCCGCAGCGGGCGATATATCGGCGACAAACGAGGTTTCGCCTCTCTCGAGGCTGAGAAAGGTGTTTGGCACGTGCGAAATTCCCGATCGACCTTGCCTCGAGCGCAGCTGGCTTCATTCGTCGTCGTCGTCCTTTTACATTACGCGAAGAAAAAAAAAAAAAAAAAAAAAAAAAACGAAAATACTATACGTATACCGTCGGGCAGTACACGTACCAGCCTCGAAAATAAATGCAGGAATCTCGGTATAGCGGTGGTCCGGGAACAGCGAAACGTTGTACGGTAAAAAAACAGTCTCTAAAAGTTACTAAGCCTCGCCGTTATTCCCCAACTTGTTGTTTCGCCGGATAGCCCGTTACTCGTCGGTCTATTCCGATCGGTGATTGTTTCTCCGAAGACCCGGGAGAGAAAGAGCAGCCCATTAAAACACATAACTCAGTCATAATATACCCGCTATGCATACATACATGTATAGACATATATATATATACGCATATGTAGAAATTTATCCGCGACGCTACTCAGTACGTAACGAAACTCTCGCCGTTTATTGTCGATCGAGTGATCGCAGCTAGATCCTGGCCAGATCTTGGCCAGATCCTAGCCAGATCCTGGCCAGATCCTGGCCAGATCCTGGCCAGATCCTGGCCAGATCCTGGCCAGATCCTAGTCAGATCCTGGCCAGATCCTAGCCAGATCCTGGCCACAGCCTAGCCAGATCCTCGCCAGATCCTCGCTAGATCCTGGCCAGATCCTTGCCAGATCCTGGCCAGATCCTGGCCAGATCCTAGTCAGATCCTGGCCGGATTTTTTTAACGAGTGAGAGAAAAAAATAGAAAAGAGAGTGGATTGTATGGCAAGGAGCGAGGAGGATGAGGCGTCTCGACGGGAGTCACATTTTGGTCGGTCGTGGAATTTAAACGACCTTGCGCCTGTTACAACAAAATTCGCGCTCCGCGGGTGAGAGAGAGGGGAGGGGAGAGATATCTCTCGCGAGCTCGAAAACCTCCTTGAGTCTCGCTTGCGCAAGTCACTCCGAGCGTCCTTACCAAGGCCTTCTGTAATATGTGTACGAGTTTATATATAGTATGTAGCACGCTTCGAGCGAGAAGAAATTAATCTTCTCAGGACGAGCGTACGGTTTCTACTACTGGCAGGATTTACCACCGCGTACTCGTGGCGTATCCTGCACAGTAAAAAAAGTTTGTACTTTTTTTTACTGCAAATTGTTATCCACAAACGTCCACAATTTTTTATTAGTTAATTTTCTACGTTTACAAACAAACGTGCAAACTAAAATTGCCAATGACGCGGGAAATAAAAGGACAGGTTTGTATATTAAAATAAGTGACAGACGAGTTTTTTTCACTTATTTAACAACATTATTTTTACGAAATTGCGCATTCCGATTTTATGAAATTATTTTTTACTGTGTACAGAGTAAAATAGTTTGTACTTTTTTACAACAACTTATCGTTCACAAACGTCGACAATTTTATCATTGTCAATTTTCCGATCGCACCATCCGTCTCCAATTTTACAAACAAAAGTACAAACTGAAATTGTTAATGACACGGGAAATAAAAGGACAGGTTCGTATATTAAAATAAGTGACAAACGAGTTTTTCACTTATTTAACAACATAATTTTTACGAAATTTCGCATTCCGATTTTACGAAATTATTTTTAACTGTGTAGAGAGTAAAAAAAGTTTGTACTTTTTACTTATCGTCCACAAACGCCGTCAATTTTTTCATTGTCAATTTTCCGATCGCACCATCCGTCTCCAATTTTTCAAACAAAAGTACAAACTGAAGATGCAACACGGGTAAATAAAATGACAAGTTTGTATATTCAAACCCTGACAAACGAGTTTGTCACTTATTTAGTAAAATTATTTTTACGAAACTTCGTATTCCGAGTAGTAGTAGTAGTAGTAGTGAGTTTATTAACAATACATAGCATGTAAAATTTTTTTTATAAGTAACAAACTTTTCTCTTTTCATCTACATTGCATATTGCCAATTTGACGAAATAATTTTTTACTGTCTAACAGATAAAACCGACGAAGCATCTTGAAGCTGTTTTGACATAGTGTGTCGACAATTTTTGGAGCGTTACATCGGGATCTGGCCAGGTCCTGACTAGGTCGTGTAACGCCCCGTGTAACGTCGCGAAATTTCCACTAGCGGCGCCTGCGCAGTGGCCACTGCGCAGGCGCCGCTGAACAATGGAAAGATTCGGAACCGTGGGCAGTGAACCCGTTCGGGAGAAGCTCCGTTATCTCACATGGACGACAAGAGCAAAACAAATGTATATACACACGTAGGGTATGCGAGATCGCCCTAATCCCTCATCCGTATGTCGAGAGATGACTTCACCCGGCGCGGTGGGTCCTTGTGTATCCTTCGGAGCGGTCGGGATCGCCGGAGCAGCGGCAGCTACGGCGATCCTTCTCATTCTTTCCCTCCACGAATCTCCGAGAGCATCTTTCTTACGGGAGCTCGACGAATCGCGTCTGGACCGACGGGGTCGGCCAGAAGCGGCGTATCGAATTTCGGGGGTATACATCATCGGGGATTGTATCACAATGAGTGATAGACATTAATCTTTCATCGACTCGGAAGGGCTTGTGTCTTCCATGGCCGAAGTTTCTCGGACGAGGATGGCCCAATGAGTCATCTCTCGTTTTCTACGGGGTAGACGAGGATGCTGGTCCCCGCTGTGGGAACCTTTCGTCAATGACGCTGCGGTCATTTTTCTTTCGAAATCTAGTTGACAATTTAAAAAAACAACAAAAAATTGTTCATCTCGCGGATTGATCTTTCGATGAGTATCGGAGTGATAGTTAGATCTGAAATAGTCGATGAATAATTCGACCGGAAATTACGTCATACCGGAAGTGAAGCACGGCCGATTTGAAAATGTCGTTTTAAATCACTTCCGGTTTAAAAATCTCGTTTTTCGACTGGAAATGACGTCACTTCCGGTCGATAAATGAGATTGTCGAAGCGGAAACGATGTATTTTCGGTATGTCGTCGCTTCCGGTCGAAGAATGTCACTTCCAAACCGGAAATCATTTATTTCCGGTATGACGTCGGTTCCGGTTGAAAAACGAGATTTTCAAACCGGAAGTGACGTATTTTCGGTATGTCGTCGCTTCCGGTCGAAGAATGTCACTTCCAAACCGGAAGTCATTTATTTCCGGTATGACGTCGGTTCTGCTTGAAAAACGAGATTTTCAAACCAGAAGTGACGTATTTTCGGTATGTCGGCGCTACCGATCGAAGACTGTCACTTCCAAACCGGAAGTTATCTATTTCCGGTATGACGTCGGTTCTGCTTGAAAAACGAGATTTTCAAACCGGAAGTTACGTATTTTCGGTATGTCGGCGCTACCGATCGAAGACTGTCACTTCCAAACCGGAAGTTATCTATTTCCGGTATGACGTCGGTTTTGCTTGAAAAACGAGATTTTAAAACCGGAAGTGACGTATTTCCGGTAGAAAAAAGAGATTTTCAAAACAGGAAGTGACGTATTGTCGGTAAAAAAAATGAGACTTTCAAACAGGAAGTGACGTATTATCGTCAAAGTAAAATAAATCTAAATGTCCGGTTTCTAAATTCCACAGTCCACAGCGAGGCGTCCGAGCCACGACAACCTGTTAGTTTATCCGCAAGTTGACCATTCCTCTTCCCATCCCGGGTCCTTCGCATCTGGCAGGTGGCCTCTCGCATTGGACAGCCCTGGGCCTTAACGTATGGAACTCCGCGGACAAACATCGCCCGGCGTATTCTCTCACGGAAAATGTGCAACAGGTATTCATCTCGCCGTGTCGTTTGGCTTCGGGAATTTAGCGATAACGTTCCTAATTGAGTGCCCGGCACGACCGTGCGGTTCGCGGCGCGCACCGCCGAGCTCGTGTGTTCCTCCCGCAGCGGCGTTATTGGCTCTAGCTCTTACCACGTATCGGCGAGAATACGTGATTCGCTGAGTGACGCCGCGTTCGGTGGTTGCGCGGCATACGGAGAACCGCCGAGACGCCCGAGAGTCGCCGAGGAGCGAAAAGCCAGTGCGCGAGATCGGCTAATGCCTCACCGTCGCATAATAAATCCCGGGGGCTACACAGAGGCCCGCGCAGCCACCGCGCGCCGCGCCATTCCGTTCCATTCTCTCTTTCTGCAAGAGCGCGCCGGCTTCCACGAACCAGGACCGCCGCTGGATGCTGCGCGCGATCCCCGAGCCCCCCCGCGCCGCGCTCGCCGCGGCAGGTGTGGGTATGTTACTCCGTGTGTGCGACTGCACGCTCGCGCTCATTGATTACACTCCCGTTTACGCTCTCCGTAAGTATCCTAGCTCGGAAGAGAAGGAGACAGGTGGAAAAAAAATCATTAAAAAAAAACTCCGCAGTCCGCGGCGATGCCGATTGTGAGACATGCGCGGCGGTGGAGGGAACAAAAAGAATGTTATTGTGTTTCACCGTTGACTTCAACGGAGAGACAAACTCCAGCGCCATGCGATTATCCGAAGATTTTCCCTTTTTTCTTTCTTGGGACGAGATGAGAAGTCGCACATTTTTCGATTTTGCTCCAACGATTACGGGGCGTTATTTCGATTTTCATGTTATAGCAAACTTTTCTGTCTTTCTGCGAGGATGATCGAGAGGAAATCGTCGGGATGAGGAAAATCATTTTTTTAACACGGCAGTCTGCGGCGACGACAGAAAAAAGGTTATTTTATTCCACAATCGACCTCAACGGCGATGGAATCTCCAGCGCTATCCGAGCCGTTATTGGAAGTAAAGATTTCCGTTTTTTTTTTTTTTTTTTTTTTGTAACAAGATGAGAACTCGCACATTTTTAGATTTTGGTCCACCGATTACTAGGCGTTATTTATTTTCGATGTTATAGCAAACTTTTGTCTTCCCATGAGGATAATCGAGAGCAAATGGTCGAGCTGAAAAAAAACTCTGCACTCCGCGACGGAGACAGGAAAAAAACGATTATTGTGTTCCACAATCGACTTCAACCGCGACAGAATCTCCAGCGCTATCCGAGTCGTTATCGGAAGTAAAGATTTTTGTTTTCGTTTTGTTTGTTTTTTTATATAAGGTAACGGTACCGATGTTCGAACACTCCTATGCAGATCTAATTTATTACGAATTGAAGTATTGAAAATCCATTACGACACTTGTAATCGTAACTGCAAACATTATACGATGCGCAGAAAAAAAAGTTACACAAGGTTTAAGCCTAAATTATTTTCTATTGTTGAATTCTATTAAAACACCGACGATATAGTGTCCGAAGAATGGTACAAGCGTTACTACATACGCGACCTAATAATCGGACAGTACGAAAAGGTTAGGTTG
>JAPYZC010004059.1:0-10833 GCA_030522665.1 Ichneumoninae sp. A BG-2022a
AAAGGTCTTCGATCAAAATAGTATATTTATGTGCAGTTTTAGGACGATTGCTCCAAATTTACGCAAGTTAGAGCTACCACAGAGAATTTCCAAAAAATTCAAAATTGCATAAAATCTCCAGTTGGGCCTCAATGTTCACGAAAATAGCACTGAACGAAGCGACGTGATCGCTGTACTAGTGTACCAAATTTCAACTCGCTGTCTCAAGCCATTTCCGAGTATAGTCATTTTAAACGGTGCAACTCTGTCACATACACACACACATACATCCGGATGCCAGCTAGAAATCATATTTCTCGACGTTTTGGACTATTTTAAGTATTCTGACATTAAAATCTCAATTTTTTTTACGAAAACAAAGCTTCCTCTGTGAGGAAGCAAAATTAAAGTCTGTGTTTCGAAATGACATGTCACACGTGTTTAATTTATTACAATTCCTTCAGGGCAGGGAAGGATTTTTACTAGGAGAAGATACTCCCGTTTGGCTCGCCGAAAGACCTGACCCTAACAACCCGGTTACTTACACCAGGCTGGAGAATGGGGTATGTAAAACGGTCACATCTACAATATCGAACCGTCGTCAAATTCGAATTAATTGTTCACATTTTTTTCTCAAAAATAAACACAGATAGTAAAACAGGCGCTCGACTATTGGGAGGTTCAGAAATCGGCGGATGGTTTCCCAGTGCGAAAAGCACGAAGCGTCGATAACATCAATAACGTAAGTTCACAGTTTGTTTAAACTTAAAATTATTACCGACTTACCGACCGAGTCGCCATGTGACCGGGAAAGGCACGTTTTTCGATCGTGTGTCATTATGAGGACCTTGATATTTTGGAAAAGAACACAAGCGTCATCGAATGCGTCTATCAACTCTGATGACGCCTGATGACGCCTTTGTTTTCCACGAAAGGTCAACGACCTCGGAATGACATTCGTTCGAGAGCCTCACCGGAAATGTTCGATCCTTTGTCCCATCGGTTACTGCTAGCATAAGTAATTTTTTTTACAAAAAAATTCCAATCCTTAATGTCAATTATCGTCTAGCAGATGAAACATTACATACCGACCGTCCGCAACATTACCGGAGAACAACGTTTTGTTGCCAAACGAAGCACAGATGACGACGCTCGTTACTCTTCAATCCTCGTTGTCGTCGACTACGACCACTTCCACCCAATGACCGAGGAGTAAGTGTATTGGCGACCAAATTATCACGAATGTCATCCAGTTGATGTTCCTTACTCATTGCCATATTTACTTTGCCAACAGAAACAAGGAACAGGTCATCAAGGAAAGGATCCTTTACGCTATGGCATTTTGGAACAGCGTCGACATTGAGCTGAGAGTCATACAGAGTCCAAAAGTGCCGCTCCGCATAGCCGGTATCGTCATTACCCGCGTAAGTTAATTGGTTTGCAGTAGCGAATGTCAAAACAATCGGACTAGGATTCAAAGGCCAACCGAACATTTCTAACACCTCTTTACAAACTCGTGCAGGACCGTAAAGCTTCGCCGTACATAAACAACTCCGAGTACTACAAATCGTTGGTAAATTCGCTGACACCTATGCTTGTGCATTGGACCGAATTGGCGAAAACCAACCCGGATTTCCCAATCGATTCGTTCAACATCGTAGCTCACGTCACGGAGTAATAAGAATATTCATCATTACCTATCTGCATTTACATAATGCTGTTTTCTGACTTGCATTAATGTGTTTAATGTGTTTTATCCTTCCAGCTCGCATCCGTACCGTGCAGATGGCTACAAGATGTACGCGGGTAAGTCTCTTTGAAGCAGTTTGAAAACCTCTGTCACCTTCCGGCCCTGTCCTAGTTAGCGTCAAGACCTGACATTAATGTCTTTCATGGGTACTAGCTGTCAAAATCGTGTCAAAAGCAAATTCATGCATGAAATTGCCAGCAATCACAATTCCTGTTGACCGGAAATGGTCTACAACCATAGAAAAACAAACCCTAGATTTTCTTATCGACAGATGATGTGTCTGACCTCATCTAACCAATAAAACTAAATTCTTTACAGGCATAGCTTCGCCCGCTCCTCCCTGCGATCGAGATTAATAATATTCATCCCTAGCAATATACGCAGTTGTCGCTCAGATCAAAGATTGCGGACACGCAATATTTGATGTGTTTGTTGTGATAGCAAATTGTCCTAGTTAGCGTCAAGAACTGACATTACTGTTTTTCATGGGTACTAGCTGTCAAAATCCTGTCAAAAGCAAATTTAAGCATGAAATGCCTGGCAATCACAATTCCTGTTAACCGGAAATGGTCTACAACCATAGAAAAACAAACCCTAGATTTTCTTATCGACAGATGATGTGTCTGACCTCATCTAACCAATAGAACTAAATTCTTTACAGGCATAGCTTCGCCCGCTCCTCCCTGCGACCTAGTTGGCGGAGTTGCCGGTGTCATAGTCTACGACGATCTCGCTTTCCTGGGACTACACACGGCCGTTGAAATGATGACCAACGTGTAAGTATCAAATCATAAAAGTGACCCAGGCCCCGAACGGCGTGCATGTCACTTTCATGCAAAACCAATCGGCCCTTTTAACACGTGGCCATCGTTAACAGTACAGAGAATTTTTTTCAATTATTAATTCGTATTGATACTGTCGATAGATTCGGCGATAACTCCCTGGGCTGGGAACACTACACGTACGATCGTAAGGAGTGGACACAGGAGATCCTGGATAACATCTCCAACAAACTTAAAGGGTAAGTTTCTATCTTCCTCTCGATGAAAAATATTTGTATAGCATTGATCAGTTCAGAAGTCAGCGAATTTACATTCGTACCATATTTACAACGATCGATGTAGTTCCAGTGGAGAGTGTATGAAGGAGCTGAAGGAACATCATCCACCTGGAAACCCCGTGGTTCCCGTCATGGCCGGTGAGCTTCTACCCCGTGCCAAACAATGCGAGGCCTCTGGATTCAACAAAAATACTTGGCACTGTTGGACTAAGGACTTCTGGGGATACGTGAGTCTGATTAACAGTACCCATCCCTAGCAATATACGCAGTTATCGGTCAGATCAAAGATTGCGGACACGCAATGTTTGATGTGTTTGTTGTGATAGCAAATTGTGTTTTCACAATGTGCCCCAATTTCGTATCACGAAAACAGTGGATCTTTCAAGCCATCAAGGCAATCCATTTTGCCCACTTGCGAATTAACACGAGTCTTCTAATCCACAGGTAACTTCGACATGCAAATATCTGAAGTGCTCTAATCCGCGCACTTCTATCACGTGCAAATACAGCAATCCGACACTGGACGGAACTTTCTGCAATCATCTCAATACGAAGGTAAGCGGTGCTCCCATTACTCAATGCTACAACCCCATTGGATTTCGCAATTGGCTTTACTAGTGCAAAGCAGTGCTGGACAAACACTTGAAGTATAAAAGTACTGACCAGTACTTGGCAGTACTTGATGTACCGCCAAGTAACCGGCACTTCAGTACTCAAATCCTATCCGGTACCCAATACCTCAGTACTCAAGTCCTATCTGGTACCCAATACCTCAGTACTCAAGTCCTATCCGGTACCCAATACCTCAGTACTCAAATCCTATCCGGTACCCAATACCTCAGTACTCAAGTCCTATCTAATACCCAATGCCTCAGTACTCAAGTCCTATCTAATAACCGATGCCTCAATACTCAAGTACTATGCAATACCCAATACTACAGTACTCTAGTACCCAATACTTTAGTACTCTGGTACTTTCCTGCACCCAAGGTCTACCAAGAGTAATCTCATATTTTTGTTGCAGATATGTGTCGGTGGACAGTGCGTCGATAAGGAATGAGGCATTTACGTAACAACCTACGACAACTTTCGTTCCCCGTCTACATATTACCATGCACCAAACATGTTCCACTAACTTTTCTTCAAGTACAAATTCATAACGAGTTCCGATGGCTCAGGCGTCCTGCGCGCTTGCGGAGATTACGACGTACTTCCGGGAATAGTTGTCCTTATAGTACAAATATATTATCTTGTGAAACTATTTATTGTAATTTTAGTCTGTAAGTTTGGGTTAATAAATATGTAATCATGCAAACATGCCTTTTAGAGTGATATCGATGGATGAACCTTAAAGGCCTCCAATTCGGAAACTATGGTCTACTAGCGGGTTGTTATGGCTCGCGCGCTCGCTGTTCCAATGCGTTAAGTTTGATATTTTTATCATTTTAATCTATACACACACATATGCATTCGCATCTAACAATTATCAGCGCCCAGCAGCTGAGGAATGTATTAGCGCACAGCAGCCATCCGTACACATCAATAATTAACATCCAATCAAATGAAAAAACATTTAAATAATTTTAAACATTGAACCCTGTTTCTCTTACATATACTTGGAGTATTCAACGCTTTTTGGTATACTATATTTTTTGTTTTTCTATCCGGTGTTAAAATGTATACATTTTGTCCATTTCCCACTCTGGAACATCCGACATAAAGTTGGCCATGTGTAAAACATGGATTCATTAAATTTGAACCAACGACTTTAAATGATTGTCCCTGGGACTTGTTAATTGACATTGTAAAAGCTAATTTCACGGGACATTGAAGTATTTTAAATTCAAATGGTAATTCTGTAGGAATTAATGGAATCTTGGGTATAAAAACATCTTCACCTTTGGTGCAGCTGGTTAAGATAACAGCTTTTATTACATTTGGTAAAAGGCTTTTTACTATTAATCCAATTCCATTACATGACTTTGGAGCGTCTAAATTTCGAAGTACCATAACGGTTGCCCCACTTTTAAGTATCAAATTATGAGGTGGCATACCAGGTGGGTCTAGTGAGTTCAAAAATTCAGTAGGATAATGAACTGCGTTATTAATATCTTCTATTGTATCCATAGATATATAAGTTTTGACGTCCCTAGGTAGTTTTTGTAAAATTCGAGTGTTAATTATATTAACACAGTCATTCTTTGGAGCCAATATCGCTCGGTCAGTAAGCCACTGATAATTCTCAAAGTTATCTTTGGTATTCAGGAAAACTCTTTCTTCCAAAGTAATCAAATCGTCGGCATATTACAAAAATTTTCCAAATGAATTAATGCTTCATTAAACATACCCGTCGTGTAATTCAAATTAGGTTGACCATTTTATCTTCGAATATAAAAAAGTATATCTTCCGTTAAATATTCTTAATACGATTCCCACAATTCAACTGGATCTGCCGGCGCACACGTAATAAAAATAATTGCAAACAAATCTCTAAGCTTTGTCGCTGAATAAACAGTTGAAGCTTTATGTAATGTCGATTTTAAATAACCATCATTTTCCAATAGACCCCTTCCCTGACATGCCTCGCAAAAAGTTGCACACAAATGACCGTCAACAAATTTAATCTCACGAAACGATGTTAGGCCTGTTACGTTATGAAGCAGAAGCCGTAGAACGAAACATTCGAAGTTATTCGGATGTATAGTATAAACGCGACCAAGAACTTCAGACTCTTTTATACACGGGTGACCATCAACGACAATACGTCGAACACTTCGTTTAAAACATTTTGATACAGTATTCCAAATATAATGTTTCGGTACTTGATTGAACAACAACGTTTTCGCAAAAGCGTCTTGTTTACAAAATAAAAAGTGCTTCTTGAATTCTATCGAGAAGATTTTTTTCTGTAAAATAAACGCATTGACCATTTTCCAAATGAATACTTAAATGTACCACAGGGGGACATCTATCGTGAATTGGAAAATCAAGAATTCGCAATACTGCTTCATTGCTGCTTATGTATCTACCCATTTGGTAATTGTGAATGTCATCAATTCTTCCAATCGATAATCCAAAAATTGCTTGATCACTACTCTTATTGATATACTTGCAGATATATTTTAGATTATATATTTATAATGAACAAAATAAATATCAAACAAATCAATTAAATGAAAACGCCGAATAAATTTTCACATCACTTCCCATTTTTATAATTGATAGTTGATTTTCTATACAAATTTATTTTACTCTAAAAAAAAAAATACTTTACTTTAGCTACTTTAGGACTTTAGCCACTCCGGGACTTTACCAACGCAAAGTTGGCAGCTGATGGCGACGTGAAGTTGGCTGTTAATGGAGCGTGAAGTTGACTGCTAATAGGGTCATTAAATTGGCTGCTAATAGGGATGTTGAGTTGGCTGCTAATAGGGACGTGAAGTTGACTGCTGATAGGAGCGTAAAGTTGGCTGCTAATGGGGGCGTGCCGTTGACTGCTAATAGGGCCATGAAGTTGACTGCTGATGGGGAGTGAAGTTGGCTGCTAATAGAGGCGTGGAGTTGGCTGCTAATAGGGACATGAAGTTGGCTGCTAATAGAGGCGTGGAGTTGGCTGCTAATAGGGACATAAAGTTGACTGTTAATAGGGGCGTGAAGTTGGCTGCCAGTGGAGCGTGAAGGTGGCTGCCAGTGGAGCGTGAAGGTGGCTGCTGGTGGGGCGTGAAGTTGGCTGCTACTAGGGAGTGGGATAAACAAACAAACAAATCCACAGTTTTCCAAAATATATCTTAGATACAGTCCCAAGTGTGTTCTTTTTTTGCCGTATTGGGAACTGTTAATCTATTGATAAAAAAGCACGCTGGCGTGTATTCCATTACTATACCAGCGACAACATCTCTGATGTTTATTATTTATAATTTTACCTATTACATACCTAAATATAATTCTCGTTAATATCGTACTGCGGAGTGAGAACCGATCAACTCTAATTAACTGAATAAGAACGAATCTGTCGCAGATTTGGCCCCACGTGAATCGGGTCGTTGACACCGAACACGACAAGATAAACCAAACGGCTCAACTTGTTTGAGTAGTCTGCGATACCGTAATCGCACGAGCATAAATTAATGCTGGAATACGAGGAATTACGACATCATCGAGCAATCTCGTTTACACAGCTAAAGTTCTGCTTTTGATTTTGAACGCGAATTTGCATACCAATTTTTTACGCATACCAATTTTTTTTATTCTGAACGCGAATTTGCATACCAAAGCAAGAACAAGCTATTTAATAGGTCGTACTCTTCGCGGCTCTGCAAAAAAAAAAAAAAGAAAATGGATAGAAAGGGCGGAACGTATAATTCAGTCGTGCCTAAAAAAGTGGGGAACTAATGTGTCACCACAGTCACACATGCGAATAAATTCAATTTTCCACTCGAGCGAACCCTCCCGTAATTTAGCAAACCAATAATGATATATCAGCAAGGTCGTTGCTTAATGATTTTAATCGTCTTTTCCGACGCTCTTCCTATGGTTTAATTTGTTTGACTAGTTTGCGATATCGATATCACGGGAGCATAAATTAATGCTGCCAGAGGAGGTATTGTTCCTTATCCGGCGCTGTTATTTACACGTGTAAACTTCGGCTTCCACTTTTTTTTTTTTCGTTTAAGGCAGTCGCCTCTTTTAGGGACATTTCCGTGCTAAATAAATAATGATTGCTATCGAGATGGTATGGAAAACTTTAAACGTTTTTCTCGAAACTACCCTTTTGCAACTTAAGACCGCAATGTCGCAGCAACCAATGAACAGATTGCCTTCAAATTTGGCGGACCTGTTAAGAGTACATCTCGCCGTCGTCCGGACTAGGGACATCATAAAAAAAGAAATATAATTTATAAGGAAATAATAAGTTTTGCAAAAGAATTAAAACTTTAAGAGTTTTCGCCTTTGCGTCATCATTTTATCAAATCGAAAAAATATCGTAGCTCAGACCATAGAGATTTGTTGTCTGATTACAAATATTCCTGGATTTTCTTTTCCGATCCTTAGAACAGTCGCAATCGTGCTCTAGATTGTAAAGCAGCAGTACTCCAGCGCAGTTTGCACCACCTTTTGCTTCCTCATAGAGGAAGCTTTGTTGTGGCAAAAAAAATCGAGATTTTAATGAAAACATGTTCAGAATGTTCCAAATCGTCGAAAAATCACATTTAGAAATAATGTCCGGATGAAAATGTCCGGATGAAAATGTCCGGATGAAAATGTCCGGATGAAAATGTCCGTAAAGCGTTAACTCTTCCCTTAAGATTAACACGCATGAAGAATTATTTCAAGGTTTCGTTATATATGAGCTTATTCCGATAAGAAAAGGCTTAACAATTATTAGCTGATTTGAATAAATAATGCCTAGTATTGTTATCTCGCGAGCCGCGTGTGGCCTGTTCTATTGTCAATAAACTGCGATCAAACTTGATTGCCCCCAATTACGCAAATCAATGATTCGGCGACCGAGAACACAGCGTTTTCTAATGATAATTTACGTCGTGTCACCCTCAAATAGTTGGGACTATAAAAGATGCGGGAGCCGCCAAGGATTCATCGTTTATCGGCAATCGGCGTACGAGAACTATTACGACTTATCGCAAAGAAGCTGTTTCCTCCGAGGCATCGTATTTAACTGGAAAGGTAAATCAGCATTTTCTTCTCTCTCTCTCTCTCCCGAATGATTCTCAAAATGCAAGACGGCGTCGATCTTCCGTATGCATGATTGGCTGTCATTCTCGATCCGATACATGTTGATTCTCTTTTTGTACAAATTTTTGAGCGTTGTCAGTCCCTGATCGGGTCCAGAAAAATCTGGGTAAGACCCTGGCATGGTCTTAACGGGACGCTTTAAAATTTCAACAATCTTCGTTCATGTTCATTGACTATGTGTTACATAGCTAAACGTAAAAAAATAGAAACGGAAACAATAACCAGCATGAGTAAAATGACGAATAATTGCAGGTGTCTTCAATCATGCGATCGATAATTAGGATCCCACTGCTCGGCTGCTTTGCCATTTTGTCCTTAGTGGCATTTGTCGAATGCATGGTGAGTTGCGCGGTAAGATTTCGAATTTTGAATGAGATTAATACATGTCCGGAACTTACAGCAAGTCGTCAACGTTCCCGAGAGTTACAATGTGAAGTACACCCCTGCAATCTTGGCGGGAGAAAACACTCCCGTTTGGATTGCCGATAGACCCGACCCTAGCAAGCCTGTCGTCTACACAAAGCTTCCGGGATGGGTATGTCACTGTTGATCTCGACGATCTGGAACATGTTACACCTTTGACTGGTCATCAAATTTATATTGATTCTTCAACGTTTATGTTGTCCAACAACACAGGCCGTAAAGCGTGCACTCAACTATTGGGAGACTAAGAAATCAACGGATGGTTTTCCAATAAGACAATCACGAGCCTTCCGGGACAATCACGTAAGTATGCGTTCCCATCGAATCAATTCGAATACAAGATTGAGGAGATTCGGGCACTGTAGCGATGTACGCATTGAGTCGTACCAGGACTCGAGCTCCTTAAAAAATTTATTCTCATCCGGCAGACCAAGCAACCCGTGTCGCTCGAACGACCTCACACAGAAAACAACAGTATTCCTATTACGGTCAACCTAGTTCAGACTGAAGAAACGACACACCTCTATCCTTCCGTCTTGGTTGTCGTGGACTACGACTACTTCTTACCGATGACTAAAGAGTGAGTTTGTCTTCGAATCATCATGTACGTCGTAGGTGGATTCTCTTTCCTCATCGCGACATTTGTCTTGCACACAGAAACGAGGAGACGGTCATCAAGGAGAGAATCATTTACGCTTTGGCCTTTTGGAACAGCGTCGCCATCGACCTGAAGCACATCAAACGGCCGCAAATAGATCTTCGCATTGCTGGAATAGTCATTACTCGAGTAAGTCCCCTAGCAAGTTGACTTACGGCTGCTTTTAGGGGAAAAAACTAAAAAACGGACCGAAAAGCGGACACGTCCGTCGGGGAACAAAACGGACCACACAAACGGTAAAATGGACCGTACGTTTGGATTGGTCCTTTTTCGGTTACGGAAACCGAGGAAGGACGAACGTTTTTTATTAAAATTTTTGACTAAGTTTAATCTTTTTTTTTTTGTTGTTTTGCTTTTAATTATGTTTTTAATGAAACGACAGAATAAAAATACGATCTTGATCCTTTTTCGGTTTCCGCAACCGAAAACGGACCAAACCAAATCTTTCGAAAAAAAAACGTTCGGATGGTTTTCGATTGCCGCAACAGAAAAAACACTAAATGCCAACAAAAAATGTACAGTCCGTTTTGTCGTTTCTTACAGTCCGTTTTGTCGTTTCTTACGGTCCGTTTTGTTCCCCAACGTACGTGTCCGTTTTTCGGTCCGTTTGCGGTCCATCAACTTGCTGGGCTCCACTGGATATCGGGTGTTATCTTTCTGTTTGCAATGATTTTGTGACTCAACGGCCAATCGCCGTTTCTGATTCCATCCCGTCGACTTCCACAGAACCGCAAGGCCTCGCCTTACATAAACACCAGTGAGTACTACTATTCGTTGGTATACTCGTTGCAACCTATGCTCAATTATTGGACTCACGACGCGAACAACGCCGGAAACACCGATCCGCACAACACTCAAGGTGTTCCACTCGGATCATACGACATCGTGGCCCACATGACAGAGTAATGAGATTATTGACGATCCTTGTTTGCATGACGTTTCCTGACTTGCACTAACGAGTTCCATCTTTTCAGCTCGTATCCACACCGTGAGGAGGGCTACAAGATGTACGCGGGTAAGACTCCTCAATCCAATGTAAAACAACCTGCGACTTCCAAACTCTGGTGGGGTCGTCGACAGGAACTGCAATTGATTTTTTTCCCATGGCTCCAGTCTTATCCGATCAAATAGTATATTGTGCAATAAGGGTCGGAAGTTGGCGACGAGTGTGAAGTACACTGTAAAAAAATTTGTTTGAAAATTAATGAA
>JAPYZC010004060.1:0-11450 GCA_030522665.1 Ichneumoninae sp. A BG-2022a
CAGTATTGGAAGCTTTTTTACATAAACCGTTTCTGAAATTTCAAACACATGTGTGTTGCAATTTTACAATAAGGTATTTTTATTTTACAAGCAAAGTACATTAATGTTTAATTAATATGAGTAATGTCAGCAAATTTCAAGTTCCAGTACAATAAATTTACAATTTAATTTTCCAGTGTATGGGGCCCGAGCGAAGCGAGGGCTGTAATCACACGAGTCGCAATCGCTAACTCGACCCTCGTTCCACATCATACTTTTTGTCACGAGTGCATGAATCTGCGGCACTTGGAATGGCAGTCGCGCGAGGCGAATGCTGAAGAGTGAGCTTATGTCTCCAGCTTGGAAAACGTCGAAAGAAAACTCCCAAGGGACGAAAGTGAACGAAATACGAATTGCGCATGCGCGACTCAAAATCCCAAGGGACGAAAGTGAACGGAATGCGAACTGCGCATGCGCGACTCTGCCATTTCACCACAAGTTCACGACTGGCATACAATAGGCCACTTTCGGCTCGCAAGACTGCCGTGTAAAGTGCCGCGATTCATGCACGAGTGACAAATAGTAAATTTGTGCATGAACGGAGTATCGACAAGGGTCCATCTGCGAATTTGCTTTCGAAAGGAAATAGCGGAGAGCCTTAAAAAACATCAAATGCTGTTTTCGTTATTGACCTAGGATGTGTTGCATAGCCGGTGGCAAAGGTCTGTCGTTATTGTTGTTGTTTTGGTGTCAATGCGAGTTTCGTTTGCAGGCATGGCCTCGGACACCAACCCGTGCGCGACAAACTACGGAGTTTCAGGGGTCATAGTTTACGACGACCTCGCTTTCCTCGGCATACACACGGCTGTCGAAAAAATGGCTAACGTGTTAGTATCAACCGGTAACATCGGCGGTCGAATGCCGAAAGTGTCATCGAAGTTGTACTCGTACACAATCGATGGAATTACAGTCCACTGTTCCAATTATTAATTTTTATTGATACTGTCGGCAGGTTCGGTGACAACTCGATAAGCTGGAAGGAGTACACGTATGATCGTAAGCAATGGACGCAAACCACTTTGGACAACATCCACAACAGTCTTAAATAGTAAGGCATCTTGTTCTATCGACCGATTGGCTAACGGGAACAATGTCCCTTTGATTGTTTGATGGAGTCGTATCCTATCGAGATGTTAAATTGCCACTACCAGTTTGGTAGTGGCAATTCAACAAATTTACATTAATTCAAACAATTTACATTAATTCAACAAATTTACATTAATTCAAAAAATTTACATTAATTCAACAAATTTACATTAATTCAAAAAATTTACATTAATTCAAACAATTTACATTAATTCAACAAATTTACATTAACATCGGCGGTAGGGGTTGAACATAATAACGATGCAACTTTCAATCACGTTTCAGTGCGGACTGCATGTCGGCACCGAAAGAGTATTTCCCACCTGGAAAGGGAATATCTCCCCCCCTAGCTGGTGAACTCTTGCCTCGGGCCAAACAATGCGAGGCGCACGGATTCCACAAGCGCACCTATCACTGCTGGACATCAGACTTCTGGGGACTGGTAAGTCTAATCATCGATATGCAACCTAGCAGATCGGGGAACAGTCGCTTTACCCATGTTTTCGGTTGAACATCAAGAAGCAACGTTTGTTTTTCCAAAACAAAAGTCCTTCGAAGGAACCAAACTAACAAACGTACAATTGTCATATAGTTTGCTTTTTCCGTTCGTAGTCAGATTTTGGCGCCTAGATGACCGACTCCCAAACCATTTCTCGGCTGCTAAATATGCCGAGACCGCTATAAGTTCATTACCCACCGAATGAAACTAAAAGTCGATGAGCCTTTTTATTGCCCACAATTGCTAAGCGTAGGCTCACTTTTATTAAGACCCATTGAACGTTTGTCTTATAGTTGTCTTTCGGTCACTTTTTGTAAAAAAGCAACCAGTTAACTGGTTGCGCCTGATGGTTGGTCGATGCACTAGGGCCTCTTTTATTTTGTGTTATCAGCAAACTACGAAGTCAGATACTCTTAATTTTATAAGAATGACAGCCTGCGGTGTGCTAATTGCGAATTCACTACGCGAAACATGATTCTAAAGCGAAAACTGTGGCTCTCCCGAGTCATCGACGCGATCCATGTTGGCGCCTTGGGAATTGATACGAATCTACTGATTTACAGGTAACTTCGACCTGCAAAGATCTCAGGTGCTCAAATTCATTCACCTCTATCACGTGCACATACAGCAATCCGACTCTGGATGGAACTTTCTGCAGTGCTGACAATAAGAAGGTAGGTCTCTCGGGAGTCAATGCTTCAGCCTCATTGTCTTTTCTGTTCAGTTAGATAAAGGAATATAATGTAATTCTTTTTACAGATATGTATGGCCGGCGAGTGCCGTCTGTTTGAATGAGTGATGCGTGTTCGCCCGCTATGTGGTCGACGTCTACGGTAAATGTTCCAACATATTTTCGACGACCACCGAACGCTATCACGTTTTGGAAAAATGACTCAGCGCTTGACACCTTCGCGTAGGTTATGATAAATGTAGGGTTGCCAGGGCTACGACAGTTCCTGACAGCGCAAACGTATTATCTTGTAAAACGAATTATTGGCAATTCAAAATGTGAATTTGCAGTAATAAATGTGAAACCATGAATCGAAGTCTTTCCAGAAGTGTTGTTACTTCCTACGTCATTCCTCCAACCTATTCAGGTCTCCGTCCCTGAGTAGAGGACTAACGCCTTGATTCAAAAGTGAGGCTATTCATTATTTATGGTTCTTACCGCGCGAACTCACTCTTCGCCGGTCTGGACTCAACGGTATTGTTGGCTGAATTCGATCACTGAATTCGATTACTTAAAAATCTGAAAAAATTCATACGTATTCAAAAAAATAAACGAATCATTTTCATTAAAAAAAAAAAGTTTTTCTGCCGGGTAATTTGTTAACCAATACATTTTTTTATGAATTTGTTAATAACATTTTGCAATTATTATTATGCAAAATTAATCTTCTCAGTACCTTTAGTATACATGATTTTTTAAAGATTTTTACACCATCAATTATGCGAAGTCAGCGCGCAGCGAGACTCCCTCCTTAACACTGTAACCCTCTTGTTCTTCTTGCGTTAGACTAATGAGAATACCTAATCGGTCTATGATAATTTTTTTTTCGATGTGCATGGCCGGAGAGTGTCTTCGTTCAATGAGTCAATCGTGCAATAGCCTACGATAAGTAGATATAGCCATCGATGTGGTTGACGTCTCTGAAAAATGATCCAATATAGGGTAGAGCGGGGCAAAATGGGGTAACGGGGCAAAACGGAGTTTTTGGGTAAAACGTCATTTTCCAATAATTTTTGGATGCCCGAATTCGCCCTATCGGATACATCAGGCTTTTCTGTCCAGTTTTGCCACCTTGTCCGATCCAAAAATTTTTGCCCAAAAACCCCGTTTTGCCCCGTTACCCCATTTTGCCCCGCTCTCCCCTACTCTGCTGAAGTAACAGACAGTCACACTTTTACCTAACTGTTGTAGATAAATTAAGGAACATTCGGTGAGCGGTCCAGCGTTGAAGAACCTCAATTCCGCGCGGAATATGATTGCAATAAAAAATACACATTTGTTTTATTACAAAACAACAATGATTTGTTTGCTCTTTATTTGAAATAACATACAGTCACGTGTGCGAGACATTCATGTAGTTTTTTAATACAAAATCGTTCGCAGACATCCGCGAACAACAATTTAATATCCATCTCGCGAGAGGGATCAGAAGGTAAGATACTTAGTGATAAAAAATGGTTAATTAATAGTAACAAATATGACAAGCGAGACAATACTTCAATGTCTCGATGGCAGAGTTCATTTTAGGACAATTACGACAATTTTTTTTCTTCATCGTTCTCGATGGCTTGCGAACAATTTCGTATCGTTTAATTGTAAATTAACCTTATTTTCTTCCCGATCATTTTGTTTTCTTTTTTTTGTGTTTCCATCATCATTGAAGAACGTCATACAAACGCGTAGTATTTTTTTAAATTCTCCATGGTGTTTTTGTTTAACCTTTCGTCTTCAAATGTTTTCGTTAAAAAACCGAGGTCGTTTCGGGACAGGCAAAAATAAAAAAAAGATTTTTTTTTCGCCGGATGAATGGTTTATCGAGGCTTATCCGTGAAACTATTTACAACAGTACATTGGTAAACACGAGCATATATGAGATTCGCGAAATAAACACAGTTTTTGCTTTTATTCTTCGTATATTTGTCCTTATTTTTCACACTCATCTTTTTTTTCCCTTTAATCAATAATCTTTACGTTACAACGTCACAGCAACTTTTTTTGGTGGGCACGAGGTTCACTTTATTTATCTATTTTATTTCCATATTTTCAACTCGCAACTTCTATCGTACGAATTAGACATTTATTCGCGAATCGTTGTAATATCTTCGATCGCTCTGTATTGGGATTCGATCTTTTTGTTACGAAAGTGCTTGTTTTCCATTTTTATTTTATTGCCTCGACTCTTCTATCAAATTTTATGACCTAATAAAATTTTTTAAAAATTCCTAAAAAAGAATTCAGAAATATTTCTACAGGCCCCATACTTTTAATTGTGCGTACCAATTTCAGTCCGTTGGAAAATTTTTCTAAGAATTTCATACCTCAAACATTACGTGTCAGCGTTAAAAGTATATCTTCCACTCCCGTTTTTAATTGAAATTATTCGTTGTATCTGTTTCCAAAGTCAACTCGGAAAAGAAATTTAATTTTATATTTTTTTACTCGTCATTTTAATTCGTCAAATCGGAAGAGTCTCGGCTCGACAGCTCTGCGATCGCTACGGGGTGAATACGTTACATGATATTTCGCAAAAATTGAGGGACCATATACCTACCATTATCATTACGAAGGTTACAAAAAAGATTCGATACCTTATCAGAGAGTCTATAGATATTTTGGCGTTAAAAGATCAAATCTCAATATTTTCTTCTCACTTATTTTAGTAGTCGAGAAGTCGTGAGAATTAATGATGGGATAGCAAAAAACATTCAAGCGACCAGTAAAAAAAAATTAAAAAAAATATTGACGTAACAATAGGCGTTAGGACGCACAAGGTACATTAGACAGCTTCTTTCACACTGTCAGCGTATTATATAGGCGAGCGGTTAGCGAAATTGTGCAATGAAATTTCGTTATTTTCTTTTTTTGTTTTTTTTTATAATCTGCCGACTTAACAATTATTAACACATCTTCTACCTTTAACAACAACAGTTTAACAACATCGTTCTCGTATTAACAATATATATGCAAAAATTCTTTTACAGCGTTATTTTTCATGTGCACAATGTTTCAAATAAATGATAATTGTTTTAAAATACTGTCATGGAAAAGCCCGGAGAATTAGCGCACATCTGTATTAGAAATTTTTTTTAGAATTCCGAGCTTTTTTGTTTTTAATTACGCAAAACCAAAAATTAAGATTTTTTATTTGTTTTTTCGAAATTATGACAATCGCAACACTAGCTAATTATTTTGAGCATGTTGAACGTCCTCAAACGATATTTTACAAAAATTCTGTATTAATATAATATTTAGAATATTCCGTTGTTGACCTCGATATACACACTTACGTAGGCGTGATATTAATTTTTTATTTATTTTATCTCCGTTTTATATCATTTTGTTATAATAGTGTATTAAATATAGAATATTATATGTGTATATATATGTATGTATATCTATATATATATATGCATATATATATATATATATACTGATGCATGTACACTAAAGTTATCCGACATTTAAATTCAATATTTATTTAGTATGATACACATCAATTTTATCCAGCAAAGTTTAGTGTTACGTGAATATCAATTTTTAAAAATTTCTTTTGGTAATACATTCGCATTTATCGTTTTTTTCTTCCCTCTGCAAAGAGAAAAGTAAAAAGAACCACCCGTATTGTAAGCCTTGTCCATTGTTTTGAGCAACGCCCATTTAAAAAAAATTCATTCTTCACCCGCCCAGTCTATCTATTGCATTGTTGGTGCGCAGCCTCATTTCCGAGATTTTTCACCTACAAGCTTTTTTGTCCCGATGGTTAATTATTTACAAATTTTTCGATTGGATTTTGGACTGATTTCATCGTCCATTGAATCTATAGATGGTTGATCTATCGTCGGTAAGTTACCGACGGAAGATAAGACGCATGGCAGCTGATTAAAAAACTACGCGCGAGCTTGCAAGCCCGCAAGCTCCGACTGCTCATAAATAGTCGATAAAAGTCTCGAGCTTGCGAGCTTTGTTACCGATACAGATTTGTTCTCGCCCTTTACCAGCGGTCGTAGCTATCGATGACAGTCTGAGAATTAACTTTAGGCATGGTATCGCTCGTAGATACCGCGTGTTAAAATGTTCACATGAACTTTAGTGCTTTTGTTCAGTAATTTAAACGAAAAAGCTCGCGTGAAACAGCTCTCAGTCTCGTTTTTTGACACTGTTGAAATGTGGTCACGTGGTGTCCGGATAACGTCTACGAGACGAAAAGAAAGACAATGAAAGAAAACAACGCAATCAGCCTGTTTGCGCGAGCTTGAAAAATAAAAATCACATTAGGCACTGAATCATTTGATGACATCGAGCGGAGCGAATTTCTCTGCTCCCCTTCTTCTTGAATTTTTCTTGGTACGAGGCGGTGACAAAAGAAGCTTCGATACCAGCTTCGAGCTTTTTTTTGTTTTTCTTGATTCAATTAAAATGCCGTTTCGGTTTTATAGTTCGAACAAATTATCGCAGCGATGCCCACCAGGTATGGCCTGTGCATTCACGCGCAGCGAAATGCGGAATCCAGTTTGTACAACGGACATTTTTTTCTTTTGACCTGCAGGTCGTCTTTCGTGACGAAAGCTCGTTCATGGTAAGATTCTATCACAGAACTGTCTCGATTTCTGCTATTTCCGTCCGCGTCGACTCGTCCTCGGGTGCTCTACAATTAAGATATGAACAAAATTATCAAAATTAATTGTGTTAAGGTAGCTATGTCGCTTCCCGCTCATCTCGCATAAGTTCGAGGAAAGTAAGCGAATATTGCAAGTACTTCTCGATGATATAAAAATCTGAAAAAATAAATTAATTGTTTAACAAATTGCCCGGCAAAACAACTTTTTTTCTATGAAAATGATTCGCTTATTTTTTGAATACGTATGAATTTTTTCAGATTTTTCAATCGACTTTGATTTTTTAATTTTTTTATATGGAAAAAAATGTATGAAAAAACACAAAAATCAAAACTAATTGAAAAATCTGAAAAAATTCATACGTATTCAGAAAAATAAATGAATCATTTTATATTTAAAAAACTTGTTTTGCCGGGTAATTTATTAAACAATTAATTTTTCCATAAATTTGTTAATAAAATTTTGGAATTATTATTATGCAAAATGAATCTTTTCAGTGCCTTTAATATGCATGCATTTTTTCAAATTTTTATACCATCGAGAAGTCCTTACAATATTCACTTTCTTTTAGATAACTTATGCGAGATGAGCGGGAAGCGACATAGCTACCTTAAGGTTAATTTTAAGAAACGAGCTTTTCTACCTATAAATTTCCGTAGGCAAAAAACCTTCGGCATATTCGGTACTGACTACGTGATTTCTCGTCATATCCCTGGGCCTTGCAACTTCGACGGCGTCTACGTACCTGTGGAAAAAAAGACAACATATGTCGTTAAAAAAAAGCTCGCGAAAAACAGGATTTCAATTTTTTTCTACAGCCTTTATTCTAGTGTGCTTTAAGCTAGAAAAAAAAGATTAGATTGTTTTCTCGAAAACATCTACATGCCATGCCGTGAGAAAAATTATTATTAACAATAATAATAATAATAGTAATACAAAAAAATATGAGCTACTCCATGAAGCAAGGCCGCTCTGATCGAATGGAAATTATGAAGGATTAATTTTTTTTTCTTAATTTAATTTCAAGCTTGAAGCTTTCATCGGACTTACGAGTCGAAGTACGGGGGCAGAGGGTGGGGCGCCTCGACCGCAAGATGATCGCTGGATGCCTGAAACTCCGAGGCCTGTAGGCATCCTCGCCACCATCCGAGCCTACCCGGTTTCCTCCTTTAAAAAATGTCCACCATTTTGCAACAATGTTGCGGCGAATTTTTTTGTTTCTTTTTTTTTCACCGAAAGCTCAGCGAGCTTTCGACGACAGTGTTTCGTGTAACTCTCTCTCCCTCACAAAAATAATCCCGTACGATTAATTTGTTTCGATTCACTCTCTAATTTTCAATAGAGACGTAGAAATTTTTTCGAAAAACGTTTCGAAGAGCTTTTTACAAAATAATATTTTCCGAAGCAAAACGCGCCCGTCCATTGTTATCATTTCATTGGTTCTTCGAATTGGCTCTGGAAAGCACACAAATAAAACTTGCAGCCTTCCAAATCCATATCTCGAGAAAAGCTCGTAATAAAAAAAAATCCATAAAAAAAGCTCTATTTTCGAATAAAATTCGCTCGTGTCGTATTGTTGTATGATCTTGGGAACGCGACGGATGTTCCTGGAAGACGTTTCTCAAAGAAAAACCTACTCCGCCCGAGTTGCCGATGGAATAATGAAACCCCCGACGACCTCCGAGTTCTTTCACTCCATTCTTCCGCGCGCTGCTCCTCGAGCGAAAACTCCGCATCGTGCGTCATCGCAGCTTTTTTTCTCCTCTTTTTCCCCGCGAACGAGAATCCAAGAAATAAGACGAGAGCTTCTTCGAGCAATTGTGAGAGCAAAAAAAAAAATATCTCATAATATTAGAAAGCTCGGAATAAGCTCCATTGCCGTTGGTCTCATTAGAGAAAGCTCGAAAGCTCGTTATTCAATAAATTCTATGCGTTCCTGACGGACGAGCCCCCAATAATTCCATACGTACCGATCATTAAATTTACGGCGGACAATTTGCATCGCCGTTTTGTTATATACATAACATTTTGAAAAATGCGTACATCCAAAACATGTATCTACATCATGATCTGACAATCGTTTGTATTTTTTGACGGTCTTGTCTCTCTTCACAAACTTTGTATACGATGACTGATGAGAAAGTTAAAAAAAATATATTAGAAGAACGATATCAATTGTGCTTTATGCGACTGTATATAGGTGCGTCGGAATACAGCAGAAAGTATAGCGCATATTTAAGTATATCGTAATACGAGAGAGCATACAGATACGATAAGTAGAATGTAATTTAAAAAAATGAGAACGTAGAAGGAGAGATAGAAATGTAATTCGACACTCGTCGATACAATGTAACTCCAGACTTGTGTTCATGCTGCGAGGAGATCGATTGAAAAATAAAGCTCGCAGTAAGAAAGCCGAAAAACGAGGTCCAAGTGAGCTTGAGCTTTCGACCGACAGGACAACCTATGTGATCATTCAAACCTGATCATTCAATCAAAAGTTGCAATTGAGCTTGTGAACTGTACAGCTTAATGGGTACTTGCGACCTTGTTCGTTGAGCTTTTTTATGTAGTGTATTACGAAGAAGCTTTTTATACTGATTGCTCGAAAGCTTGGTTTACCTGGCTTGGGATGGTTTAATCCCGTGAGCCTCGAGGTCCTTCTCGAGTTGTCTTATCCTCAGTCGGGCCATGTCCAATTCGTGTTTAACCTTCCACAGATGAGTGTCGCAAATCGGATCTCTGCATCTGTGGTGCCTGAGGATGTCCTGAGCTTCGAAAACTGCACCGCGAAAGGTCAGCGACTTTCCCATGCTCTGGAAATATCGATAACGACACAACATAAGCTTGCGATCAACTGGACATCCAAACAACCAGACTGCCAGACGGCTGTAATTGACCATCTCGATTATGGCAATCTGAGCTTGCAAGCTCTTTTTCTATACTTTCATTAAATTAATAGGATCTTCGATCGATTTATCGACGCTTCGGTTACGAGCGCGACGTGAAGGCTGAATACTTCGAGCTGTATATAAATTATCGCAAGCTCTCCGTGGAAGGGCTTTCCCATGCTCTGGAAAAATCGATAACGACACAACGCACCCAGAAAAAAAATTTATTTGACGGCCACCATTTATTAAGATGAAGTAAAATATTTATTTAATTTAAATAAATATTTATTTCATTTAAGTAACTATTTACTTAATTCAAATAAATATTTATTTAAATCAAGTGAATATGGTACTTAATCTTAATAAACGGTAGCCGTCAAATAATTTTTTTCTCTGGGTGCGTGAGCTTGCGATCAACTGGACATCCAAACAACCAGACTGCCGGACGGCTATAGTTGATGATCTCGATTATCGCAATCTGAGCTTGCAAGCAATTTTTCTATACATTCATTAAATTAATAGGATCTTCGATCGATTTATCGACGCTTCGGTTACGAGCGCAACGTGAAGGCTAAATACTTCGAGCTTTAAGTAAATTATCGCAAGCTCTCCGTGGAAGGGCTTTCCCTTTGACGCTAAACGCATTATCGTGAGCTTCGGTGATCGGATTTGGGGTCTCACCAGGCTTATGAGAGCGCAGCAACCACCTCTGTCGCTTCGCGCTAGATGATGCCTCACGTATTTGAAGTACAGATGCTCGAGAAACAAGAGCGCTGCCGCGAGTAGAATTCCGGCCATGAGGAGGAGAAAAGCACTCAGGAATTGCTCGAGAGCCAAGGGATCCGAGCTTTTCTGAACTTCCTTGCCGGGCTTGCAGGTCCCTGTCATCCAGTATCGTCTCAGACGCTCCAGATCGCCTGAAATTCATTGCATCGGTATGCTTTCTCCGAAAAGTTGACGAAAACGAAGAGGTAGCTTTGGAGCTTTTTTTTTTAAGGCTTTTTGCGTTTTCTCACCGTTTTCTCGATAATCGAGCAATCTTTTGTTGAACATCGGAAGGTATTTGGAATTCCTGGTGAACGCTAGACCGTAACCGGTCATTGCGTACCAAGAGCCCACCGTCAACAGTCTGCAGTCTTCGTCCTGCGCTACCAAATAATCCAGGACTGTTCCGTCGTAGAAAAAAGCGTCCATCTCGCTGCAATATGTATAAATACAATTTTATTAATCAATATATAAGTATATAAATATATAAATAGGGTAAAAGTGGTGAATATGGCCCACTTCGATTAACTCGTAAATCAATGATGTAAGAACCGGGCCATATTCTCCACTTTTACCCTATATAAATATATCTCTCTATTATATAAAAAGATTTCGCCGCCGTGTGAAGAATCGAGGAGGGGGAGGGGGGGGATAAGACTTAGAATAATAAGGGTTTACGTCCAGAAATAGGTGCGAGCGCGCGAGCCACAATAACCCGCTAGTACATATATAAATATATAAATATATAAATATATAAATATATAAATATATAAATATATAAATATATAAATATATAAATATATAAATATATAAATATATAAATA
>JAPYZC010004061.1:0-21268 GCA_030522665.1 Ichneumoninae sp. A BG-2022a
ACCCGAACTGGGCGTTTTTTTATTTATTTTATTCCGCACTTGCACGCACGCGATTTTGAAACGGAATTTGTATCGTGCTCTGCGAAATGACACATTTTTTTTCCATTAAAAAAATGTATCGTCGGGTTGCAAGCCAAAATATGCAAGTTTCGATAAAGAATATGCTGATAATTAGTCAAATGTGTAATTAAAAAAATAATAATCTGAAAATCAATAAATTAGCAGTACCAGCAAAGATTTGCATTCAAATGAATAAAATAATGTAATAAGCGTATAGCGATAATCTCGGCTTATAATTCGATTATCGAACTCGAGCGAATAATTTATATTGTGCTCTGATAAGGGAAACTACATTTTTTGGCATTAAAAAATTAAAAAATGTTTTATCACGTTACAAGCCAAAATATGCGGGTTTCGATAAAGAATATACTCATAATTAGTCAAATGTGTAATTTAAAAAAATTAAAAATAATCTGAATATAAGTAAATTAGCAATATCAGCAAATATTTGCGTTCAAATTAATAAAATAATGTAATAAACGGATACTGATAATCTCAGCGTATAATTCGATTCTCGAACTCGAGCCAATAATTTATATTGTGCTCTGATAATGGAATCTACATTTTTTGCCATTAAAAAATAAAAAAATGTATCGTCACGTTACAAGCCAAAATATGAGGGTTTCGATAAAGAATATACTGATAATTAGTCAAATGTGTAATAAATAAAAAAAAAGAATAACAATCCGAATATCAATAAATTTGCAATACCAGTATTTGCATTCAAATTAATAAAATAATGTAATAAACGTATAGCGATAATCTTGGCTTATAATTCGATTCTCGAACTCGAGCCGGCGAGAAACTAGAGGGCAGCAAAAAAAAAAACGCAAGAGAAGAAACAGAATGCGAAGTGAGTTTCGTGAGTTCCTAAACGTCCCGATCACGGACATCTTCGTAAACGCCATAATCAGCGAACGGAACTCTTTCATTCCCTCGCTGTGTATACCTTCGACTCTCCCAGTGCCCTTGTTCGCCCTTCGCTCTGACCCGGACAGGCGGCCGACTCGGTCTCTAACCGACACCCGCAATTAGCGAACCGGCCATCGCACGAACTTCCCACGCCCGATTTCGCGAACGATGGACTGAAATCCACGAACAAATTCCGGTCAAAAACCCCCGCTTACAGAAAAAAAATCAATGTACTTAATTTTTTTTACGTAGAAACCAATCCGAGAAAAAAGCGCCTTTTTGAAACTCGTTAAAGTATCCGAATGATAATTTCAACAATAATCGTAATCAAAAGACATAAGTCGCATATTAATTAATATATTGATGTATAAAAATATATAATATATAATACAAAATGTAATTAACATAATTTTAAAAAATTCATAAATTTCAAAGTTTAAGAATTTTTTTTTGCAAAACGACGGACTGAAATGCACGAACAAATTCCGGTAAAAAACCCCCGCTTACAGAAAAAAAAAAATCAACGTACCTAATTTTTTTTACGTAGAAATCAATCCGAGAAAAACGCGCCTTTTTGAAACTCGTTAAACTATCCGAATGACAATTTCAACAATAATCATAATCAAAAGATATACGTCGCACAGTAATTATTATATTGATGTATACAAAAATATAATACATAGGACTGAAGGACTCAGGTCGATGACCCTTTGCCAAAGTGTATTATCAACATAGGAATAAAACTATTATAAGGAAACACTTGTACAAAAATTGTTAAGCACCGGCAATAAATCTCTTTTACTACTACTATAATATATAATACAAAATGTAATTAACATAATTTAAAAAAATTGATAAATTTCAAAGTTTAAGAATTTTTTTTTTTTGCAAAATAGCCGATCACGTATCGTTTTTGCGATTTAATGGCTGTGTCCTGTGTGCCGGCAATAATTGGGCGAGACGGGGAATCCCCGAGACAAAGCCCTTCGAGCTGCACCGGCCGAGAGTCAGGAAACAAGCCCATTACCAAAGTCTATCCGCGCTGTACGCTGTGCGGCTTAGCAGTGTAGGGTACCTGTTTACGAGTGCGCGACACACAAGTGCATTACGCGGGACGAGCCCTTCCGTAATTTCGACGAGACAGAGAATGCCGAAAGCGAACGTTAGAGGCCCCTTTCGCCGATCCCCCGATCGACTGCGGTGAGCCCGACTCGCGTTCCGGGGTCGCCCTTGATATTCCCGCACGCGCACCTCTATGTCTACACTACAATATCCCTTTCTTTTTCCACCGCCCCTTCGAGTCTTACTCAGCCGAGACCGCACAAGCTCGAAATTCAAAACCCCAGAGCGATGAATCATACACTTATCGATTCAACAGAGCTTCTTACATCGCGCTGTATAGACACTTGATTTAGTTTTTTTAATATGTAATGTAAAAAATATTACAGAGACTTATATCTATAAAATATTATAAAGAGAAACAAAAATTGTTGTGCTATATTTTAGACCGAATGTAAAGAGAATTTAATACATTGTCTCGATCTCGATGTAACCCATCGATTTAATTCCGAAAATTATATAGGGTAAACGTGGTGAATATGGCCCACCTCGATTAATACGTAAATCAATGATATATGGACCGGGTCATATTCCCCCCTTTTACCCTACACAATTATATGCATTTGTATCCTGTTTTGCTCTCAAGGGACGATGTCCTAGAGCTTTATGTTCAATTAATAATAATAATAATAATAATAATAATAATAATAATAATAATAATAATAATAATAATAATAATAATAATAATAATAATAATAATAATAATATAATAATAATAATAATAATAATAATAATAATAATAATAATAATAATAATAATAATAATAATAATAAATGACAAAACTGTGCCAAGCGAATTTTTTTAAAGAAAATATTTCTATTTTTTTCAGAGATACCGAAGAATGAGTACAACAACAAGAATCAGTCGACGGGTAACAGTCCAATAAAGGTCGAACTTCAGAACAACATGGACAGGTAAGATTGATGTGGGTGTGATGAACGAGCCTCCCGACGATCTATCGATCAGCCTTCTGTCCAAGAATTTCCTGGTGCGCACACGAATTTTGCACAGTTGACAGGAATGAGAAGAAGGAAATGGAAGTAAAAAAAAAAAAAAAAAACGAGAGAGAATCTTGCGAAAAAAAAATTCGATGCTTTCGTCACAAAAGTTTCGAACACTCTCTTACGTTCAGCGCCCTTTTTTTCCTCGTGGCGAGTGTAGTAGCGGCGCTATAGTGCGGGCAGAATGAACTCAGCCCTCCCATGAATCATCCATTCACACGCGACAGCGGAAGCGCACAATGGGTCAATGTTTGAGCGTGAATTCTCATCCGTAAAGTCGAGTTTACCGTGGAAAATCGAAGGTTCCCACTCGACGCTGTCTTTACAACAAAACGTACCTCGCCGAGGAGGGCCCTCGAGAATGCGGGGTACTCCAGACACGAGAGCGCGAGAAAACAAGTCGCTTTTACCTTCGTTTAGAATCGGTGCACAATGTGTTCCGCCCGATATCCGGATTTTCTCTAATGAAAAATCACGACGGTACCTTTTCACGATTTTCCAACGTACGAGCATCGACACTGGCATCCGTGTCGATAAATATTCCGATACCATTACGCCGGGAATTTCGTCCTCTTCAATTTTCGATCACACCATTTGCGGCCAAAAACCAACCGGAAACCGGAAAATTGATTGTCGACATTTCTTTTAATTAAACAAAAAATTATTCATCCCATCAACTTTCGCCAGTTCGATAGTTGTTTTTTTTTTCAACTTACCACTAAAAACCAAAAACCTTCGAAATATGAAAAACGAGAAGAATAAAAAATCTTCAACGATTTCCGGCCGTCCGAACTCCGAAACTGGCATTCGTATCGAAAAATGTCCCAATACTTTTTTGCAGAGAATTTCGTCCTCTTCAATTTTGAATCCCGGCATTCATGCCCTAAAACCAACCGGAAACGAGATATCCGCAAAAAACTGATGGTCAAAACTTCTCGTTTTTCCTTCGTTGTTTCTCAACCAGCCTAAAAAAAAACGCCCCACATTCAAAAATATCTCGCAAAGCTCAAAACCCGAAGAACAAAAAATGATGATCAAAAAGCTTTCGGTTGCCGAGGACCTCCCTGAAGACGTCTGGCTCCCGTCATCGTCGAGAGTGTTCGTCGGCAAACGCTATAAGCAAACCGTCGACCATACTCTCCGCGTCTCGCTCCCTCCTCGCGCCTCCTGAGAATCTGTCTATCTCGTTCAAATATTATGGTTAGACACTCGTAAGTAACAGGATTCGCTCGGGGTTCCAGTGTAAACACTTGTCGCTCTCGCTTCTTCTCGTTAGCCGTACGGGAAAATCCAAAGAGCTCCTTTCCATGGAAGACCCGAAGAGCGCACTTCGAGCGCTCCTCCGTATGTGTGTGCGTGGCTCTCTCCCATCTCCCGTAGGACTGGAAAAATTTTCCCGAGCCAAGTATCGTGAGACACTATCGGGTTTCTCTCGACGCCCTCGCAGAGAATTCCCTCACGACTCTAAAAAAAAAAAAAATAAAAAAAAATATAAATCACAGCTTTTTTCCATATTTTTCTTCGAGGCCCGATAGTGTCAAATTTTCGTGTATAATCTCCATTCGAGGGGTTCCCGGAGGGCGGAATCTCGAAAGCAGGGGACACGTGTGTCGTTAAGAGCTACCATCTGCGAGGTCTGGTCGGATTATTCGGGGCTGTTACCGGGGGGCCGATACGTCGGTGAACCGATAGCATCAAAGAAAAATCCACCGAGCGGACCTCGGAGTGATTCTCAAGAGGCTTTAAATATCAATTCATTCCTCGGAGGATTCCGGGAGAGATATCGCCGGCTTGGGACCAAAAGGGCGCAACTGGAACGCCAATGGCTTTGGGCGATGCCCTTTTGATTCCTGGACTTCGGTTTCGTGTTGCAGTCGGGCTGAACATGTGTGGCGACCGATGGAAATTTAAAAAGTCAAAGGCTAAGCGGTGGAATTTTTTTTTTTTTTTTTTTTTTTTTTTTTTTTTTTTTTTTTTTTTTTTTTTTTTTTTTTTTTTTTTTTTTTTCTTTTTTTTTTTTTTCTTGGGATGGATTGGTGCAGCTGGAAACAGGTCGCGATTGTCGTCACTATGGTTTCGCTGTGTTTAGCCGCTGCGCTCACATACGTTGCTGGTAAGATTTTTTTTTCCCATGATTTGGGTATCGAATTCCCTCGGATAATTTTTTGCCCTGCTCTTTCCTACTTATTTATTAAATGTATTAATTATATTACATACATTTAAAAAATGCATTAAAAATACATTAAAAGATTCGAATAACAAGTTGATATGCTCCAAAAAAATCTGTAAAAATTCACAGACATACCTTGAAGTGTTGTCTTTTTCGATAACGCAGAAGAAAATTTATTACGAACATCCGCATCGTTTTTGTACTGAAAAGAACGCACGGTCGTTTGCTCTCCCCAAAAAGTACACCCAGAAAAAAAAATTATTTGACAGTCACCGTTTATTTAGTTTAAGTAAAATATTTATTTGTTTAAAATAAATATTTATTTAAATTAAGTAAACAGTTACGCAAATGAAATAAATATTTATTTAAATCAAATAAATATTTTACTTACACCAAATAAACGGTGTCCGTCAAATAAATTTTTTTTCTGGGTGTACTTGAATGCTTAAAGTTAGTTTTGTTTTATTAAATTAAAAAAATTAATTGAATGTATAGAAAAGCACTGATAATAATTTTGATGTTTGCAGCCTCGAACATAATGAATTGGTCCTACCAGCGAACAAAGGCCTGCACGGTCCTGGTGGGTGAGAACACGGATACGAAGCTGTCGACGACCGAGGCGAACAAGACGTCGTCCTCGTCAACGACGTCGTCCTCGTCATCGGGCAGCAGAACTCGCCAGCAGTCATCGGCCGGAGGTATGATTCTGGATATGAGTTTAGAGAGTTTACACAGCCGCAAGCGTAGAGACACGGTTAACCAGCATGCCCGAGTGTTGCACCAAAGTATCATCGCTAGTAACACTTCGACCGACGTCGAGGTCACCACCGTCGATAATCATCGAAACTCTAACTTCATCGCCGATGACGAAAAGCCTGATTTTTCGAAAATCGGCGAACCGCATGACGAGGTTGGTCTGCATGCGACAAAAACCGAAGACTCTGACGTTTCATCGGCGAAGGTGAAAGATCATTTTTTCGGAATTCTTAACGCTCACGAAATTAACAACGGACTGGGAACGGAATCCTCGATTTCCTCTCGTTACTCTTCTCTTCCTACTTCACTCTCTTCTTCCCCGTCTGTCTCTTCCACCGCTAATTCTGGTAGCTTTAGATCCGACGATCTCTCGTCCGTTTCGGAAAATCGTCACGAAAATTTCGCATCGAGCGCGTCGTCGTCGTCGTCGGATTTACCGAAGGAAGAAACGAGCAGCGCGAGCCCGGCGCAGTTCGATAAAGTCCAAAATGTCGAAGTTCCGCCAAATTCTGTCGAGGCGGATTTGCCGAATTTGTCGAAATCGGCGGAAATCGAGACGTTTACTGTTTCGAACGAGATCGTCGAAAATGCAATTTCCTCGAGTGCGAGCGAAGCCTCGAGACACGAAGAGCGCGTGACAAAATCGAGTTCGGACATTTTTTTGAACGACGCCGTCGAGCCGATCGCAGATTTTTCCCCGAACGAAGATCGCGCGACGAAATCGTCTTCGGATATTTCTCTCAACAACGGCGTCGAGCCGATCGAGAAAACATTTTCCGAAGATTCTCCCCCAAACTCGGATCCACCGGAGTCGGAGTCGAGAACTGAAAAGATCTCGATCGTTTTGTCGAATTCGTCAAACCTGCAAAAATCCACCGAAAGTCCAAAAAAATCGACTAAGGAAGAAATCGAGGAATCGACGACTCTGGATTCAAAGATCGATGCGGAAGAAAATCGTGTTACGACCGGCGATTTTTCCACGGAAGCTTCGACCACCTTGCCGATCTCCGAGTTCCTCGAAGCAAAGTTCGACGTGAGTACAAAAAATGCCACGGTAACTTACGAGACGGTTTTGCCAGCGAGATCTTTACCGATCGTCACAGAACCGCCGATTCCACCACCGATCGACAGAACCGATCCAGAGGACCCAACGAACTCTTCGTCGGTCCTGAAAATCACCCGAGAGCTCTCGATCGAGGATCCATCACCGGAAGCGCCGGAGTCCGCGCCGATCTCGTTAGCGATCGACAAGGTCGCCGAGGAGCCGCAGCGCGATTATCCCTTGCCGATCTACAGCTACGAGCGCGAGGAGATCGAGATCGTCAAGCTGAACCAAGAGGAGAAGCCAACCACGATATCAAAGTCCAAATCGGTCTACACGCAGATCGACGCCGGACCGGAAAAGCGGCCCAGAGAGCGATCGCCGATAACGGGCAACGACGTCAGATCGATCGATTTTTCAGATTCGGAAATCAGCGACGAGGACGGCGACGAGCGATCGAAGGAGGATCTGCGCCAGATAATGCGCGAGGGCACCGACGACGAGTTCCTCCGCGAGTTCGAGAAGCGTTTCCGCGGCCGGAAGCATCAGTTCTCTTCGTCCCCGTCCCGCCCGACGACGATCGACGAGGCGTTGCATGACTCTAACACGAGATCGACGATCGATACTAACACGATTAATGGAATCGCCCGAGTCCCGCTAACCGAGAGCGTCAAGGTGGTGAAGTTGCCGATGGACGAGAAGAATCCCGGGCCGGAGACGTACCAGGACTCGCGTCGAGTGCAGGTCAACGTGACGATCTCGACCGAGGACGCCTCGTCGTCTTCCGGAGCGCGACCGCTCTACGTTCTGTCGGTTTCCGTCCCGGGCGGCAACGCCCGCGGCCCTAACAGCTTCCTGCCGGAGATTAACATCGGTCCCGCTCAGCTTCAGGCGTCGAGGGTCGTCGCGCCGATTTTCCAAAATTTCACGGATACGAAAGAATCGCCACGATCGTTGCCGTACGAGATGATCGAGGCGCCTCTTCCGCCTCCTCCGCGGCCGCCCGCCTCGCCGCCTCCGCCCGTCTGGGGCGGCGGAGAGTGCGAATGCTCCTGCCCGTGCATGGAATCCTCGTCTGACGAGTGGGACAACTTTTCAGCGAACGACGAGACAGCGATCGTCGAACAGGAGATCGCCGAGAACGAAGCGATCGCCAGAGACTGGGAGAGTCTGAGGAGAAACGCCGAGCCGAAGAACCAGCCGGGAAGGTCCACGAGCGCCGAAGGTTTGTTGGAAAACGGGACCACTGGGGTCGACGAATCTTCCACCGGTTCGTCGGTCGGTTACTCTGAGGAGTTTACCGATGAGACCACCGATCTCGCGAGCTCGACCACCGATGTCGAACTCGAGACGAGCAGCCCCACTGCCGAGCCGACGTGGTGCTCGGGAACCACGCCGCTTCCCCCAGAACCCACTATACTCATTCTCGAAGGTGAGGCCTATCGTTCGCAGTTGTTTTCTTTTTTTTTTTGCGATTTTTTTTTACCGGTCATTTGAAGGAAAAATCGAATCGGTCAAAAATTGTTTTACGTTGGTAAACATTATTTTATCAACAATTTAAATTATTATTGGTAAAAATTATATTAATTTTCTTGAAATGAATCGACTTTTTTTGGAAATTGAAGAAAAAATATCGATTCTGACCACTTGAGACCTGTTCGATGAGTGCGAATCGGTCGCTGAACGGTTTTTCGCTGTTGAAAATTGTTTCGGAGATTTGTTTTGCATCAAACTCGGTACGGAATAATTATTCTTGAGTCCGTTACTCAATCTTTTATATGGGGAGTGAGAAAAATCTATTGGAATTAATTGGGACTAGTTTGAGTAAGTTCGAATCTGTTTTAAGACATTTTTTGTTGTTGAAGAACGGATCGACTTTTGAGATAAAAAAATAAATAAAAACGGTCGCGTTTAAATAATTATAATTTTCTTGAAACGAATCGATTTTTTTTTTATTACCGGATAATTTTTTTTTCTCCTGTCTGCTTCGACTGTTTTTAGTCACAGTCATCCGTGCCTTTACAACTTTACTTTTACTATCGCTTTTACTGCCGGCGCTGTACGCTTGTTAGTTTAATCGTCTTACGAGCGTCTTAACGCCACCCCGTTTTATTGATCACGTTTTTGTGTGTCATCCCACTCTGTCCGACGGAATGCTTTTTCATCCGGTTGTTGGAAAGTAGATTAACACAACCCAGTAGATTATGAATGTTGTAGTTGTTGTTTTTTTGTGCACTATGTTAGAAATACTTGGAGAACTCGTCGGTGTTGAAGGTGACTACAAAATATTAATCTATATAACTCTCGATGTACACATTCCAGCAACATATTTCTAGATACTAAAAAACATATATATTTTTCCAGAAATAATCTATCGATTTCGAGTTTTATTTCATTTAGAAAAATGCCCAAAATTGATTAAAAAAAAATGTATAAAGAAATGCTAAACCGCACTTAGGCGTTCAAGTTCAAGAATTTCGGAGCGCTTGCCAAATATATTGATCTTCTCACAAAAAAAAATGCAATCACTTGAAAAAATAACGACATACTCGGCGCAACTAAAATATAAATATTTCATCAAATTTGCTTCGTGAGAAGATCTTTTTTTCTATATTTCGGTTATTTATTAAAACTTAATAATTTTTTTTTGTTATTTTTCTGCAGGTGCGAGAACATTCCCAGCGAGATCTTTTCCACCGGACGGCACGACGTTCGCCCAGGTCGGTCTCGGCCAGCGGCTCAGCAAAGAAATTCTACCTTACAGCTACTGGAACATGCAGTTCTATCAGTCCGAGCCGGCCTACGTACGCTTCGATTACAACATACCGCGCGGCGCGAGCATCGGAGTTTACGCACGAAGAAACGCACTGCCGACCCACACGCAATACGATCTGCTCGAGGTGCTCAGCGGATTCAAGGCCCGAACGACACGGGCGTCACATGTTAGTGTCATAGTATGTGCGGGTGATCCCATTTTTTATTTTTATTTTCTCCCACCGATAAATCCCGACGCGAGTCCTAAAAAAAATCAACGTTTTGTTTATTTAATCCCCTTCGCAGTCCGCAAGGAAAAAACCGCCGCCGGAGAACGCCTTTTTTTAATAACCAAAATCTGAGAGTTGAAGAAAATTCGTATTTCAAAATGCTTAAAAGAATATTTGATTCGCAAAGCCTAAAAAATGCATACCAGTTTTCAGGACTTTAAGATATTTCAGACCTTATAAAAAACAATGTTAAACTATTTTAGATAATATCAAATTATTTCCAATTTTTATGCAGTGATAAAAAAATACGGTTGAATCAACTAAGATTCTGGTAGGGACGTTCAACTAAATATTTTGTTGGTACAGCTAAAAAATTGGTTAGTTCAACAATTTATTTGGTGATTTAACCAAAATATTTTTGAGTCATTAAAATATTTTGCTTGACCACTAAAATCTTTATTTGAACGTCCCTGCCCGAATCTTAGTTGATTCAACTGTACTGTTTTATCAGTGTGACAATGATTCCCAAAAAGGTCTCAATTCGTCGTCCATGGAATTCAAAAAGATTTTCCTGCCGGGGTTTTTCCTTGCCGAGTCTGATCTACGATTATCCTATAATGTAAAAAAAATACTAATAATAACAAACTTTTCATCTGTGCTCACAGCCGTCGATAAAGAAGGAGGTGACGCACTACATGGAGCCGGGTCACTGGTTCCTGTCTCTGTACAACGACGACGGTGATCCCCAGGAGGTGGCATTTATCGCCGTGATAGCCGAGGACATGACTCACAACTGCCCGAACGGATGTAGCGGAAAGGGCGAGTGTCTTCTCGGTCACTGCCAGTGCAATCCGGGTTTCGGTGGAGAGGATTGCAGCGAGAGCGTCTGCCCGGTTCTTTGCAGTCAGCGGGGCGAGTACATAAACGGCGAGTGTCAGTGCAATCCGGGCTGGAAGGGCAAGGAGTGTTCGCTTCGTCACGACGAGTGCGAAGTTCCCGACTGCAACGGGCACGGTCACTGCACCAACGGAAAGTGCAACTGCGTTCGCGGTTACAAAGGAAAATTCTGCGAGGAGGCCGATTGTCCTCATCCCACTTGTTCGGGTCACGGTTTTTGCGCCGAGGGCACGTGCATATGCAAGAAAGGATGGAAGGGCGCGGATTGCAGCCAGATGGACAAGGAAGCCCTCCAGTGCCTGCCCGACTGCAGCGGACACGGAAACTTTGATCTCGAGACGCAGACTTGCCACTGCGAACCCATGTGGTCCGGCGACGATTGCTCCAAAGGTACACGAGATACAGACAAAAAAATAATCATCGAAATGAAAAATACTTTGAGGGAAATTTTGCTCAATTTTACCAGATTTACTATTTTGCAGGTATTAAGACTCGATTTTTCGACTCCATTTCGAACCATGGGCTTTCAAATAACTCTTCATAACTCATATTGCTTCAAATGCTCTTTGATAACACGATGTTTCAAAAAATTAACGCGACTTTCTTACTTTGTATAATTTATTCGCTGATCAAGGTTGAGGAGTTTTTTCATTACACGAAAAATTATTGGAATTACGCTCAACTTTGATCTTTTATAAGCGTTGTATATTTTCTGACACTGATCTTCTTTTTCCTCTCGTTATTACAGAACTGTGCGATTTGGATTGCGGGCCGCACGGTCACTGCGTTGACAACGCGTGCGACTGCATGCCAGGCTGGTCTGGTGATCTCTGTAATCTGAAGCAGTGCGATCCTCGGTGTAACGAGCACGGACAGTGCAAGAATGGCACATGTCTGTGTGTCACCGGTTGGAATGGACGTCACTGCACGATGGAGGGTTGCCCTAATTCTTGCTCCGGACATGGACAATGCAGGGTAAACGCCGACGCTCAATGGGAATGTCGATGCTACGACGGCTGGGATGGAAAGGACTGCAGTGTTCTCCTCGAACAGAACTGCAACGACGGAAGGGACAACGACAAAGGTAAATCTTCGAATTCAAACTGTTCTCAAAGAAACCTCCGACATAAGCCCGAAGGATAATTCCATAGAAAAAAAACTACAAATTCTATTTCATTTTACTTATTTATGTTTTTTACAAAAAAATTCAAAAAGCCAAATTTATTTTATTATAATATTATTTAAAATATCTGCTTTTGTACGTTAGAATTTGTTTTTTTTTCCTGAAAAAGCTACATCGGTAAATGTTGAACATTATAAGCAGTGACGGGATCTAATTTGGCTTAAAAAACAAATTTGACTTCAAAACTAAATTGACTAATTTGGGTTTAAAAATGGGCAACTTGTGCACCCACGAAGAACAGACAAATTAATTATCGATCTTTTATCCAGACGGTCTTGTCGACTGCGCGGATCCCGAGTGTTGCGCGAATCACGCCTGCCGAACGAGTCAACTTTGCGTGTCGGCGCCAAAGCCTATCGACATACTGCTTCGCAAGCAACCACCGGCGATAACGGCCTCATTCTTCGAGCGAATGAAGTTCCTAATCGACGAGGGTAGTCTGCAGAACTATGCCAAACAAGAGACGTTCAACGAAAGGTAAGCTTTAACAAAAATCTAAATTCTCATAGAAAATATATTTATGAAACTACCGCGTTGAAAGATATCGCTCGGAAATTTCCGATCGCCAATGACGTTCGATATTGAATAATATTATTCGAGGATTCGAGTAACAATTATCATAGTGGTTATTAATATATAAAAATGTCCGTCCCGACTCGATGTTGCGTGCAGTGGCGTCTTTAAGTATTAAAAAATAATAATAATAAACGGACTTTACGTTCGATGTCATACAGTTGTCAGAAAACACGTACATTACATCGACAACAATCTCCCACGGATAAAAATCATGCACGTTGTATGTAAAAATGATTTTTTAAAAATCGCAATCGTTGCTTTCCGCAATTATAAAAAATGTATACAATTTTATTTGAAAAAAAAATCAATGATACAAATTTTATTCGTTGATTTCCGTGGGAGGAATGCGTGTCTTTTTCCGATCACACGAGAATGTGTTCATGTACACCGTCTCGACATATAATTCGAAGTATAAAATACACCGCATAACGCTGAAGCTGTTATGCAGACATGACTAAAAAAAAGTAAATGATGATACATAATACTCATACAACGAAATACTATACCTACCTAATACTATACTACTGCGTTGTTGTGACCCGTGTGAAATCACATCCCAACAGTTTTGTACATATGTTTTGTATGTAAGTGTGCGCGAGTGTGTTCCCCCATGCACCCCGAATTCCTCTAAAATCCAAAATATCGTTTATCCGTTTATTTATCTTTTTCCCAATCTCTGTCCAAAATCTCTGTGCCCTTCCGACATCAAATTTCCTTAAAAAAAAAAATCTCCAAATGTCTGTCCGTTCGATCTCGCAATAAATTGCCGACACCCACCGCCGATATATTTATTCTTTCACTATTCAACTACTTTTCTATTGTCCGTCCGAGTGAAGCTTGCGTGAATGTCTGACGAAACCCTCGCTTCAATATGCCCAAACGCTCGGTAGAAACTATAGTCGAAAATAAAAAAAAATCGACCTATAGCCATCGAGAAAAAAAGAAAAAGATCCGCTGCTGAACATATCTCGAGCGACACTATATGAAGCCTGTAGATAAAAAAAAAATTGGACAAAATTGATTATTCTCTTCTTGTCAAATTGAACGACGACCGTTTTACACGCAAAGAAAAAATTGAAACATCGAAACTTCAACTCCCCACTATATTTATTTATTTATTTATTTGTCTATCTCTATTTTGAGTATTAATTCGGGATGAAAAAAAAACTAGTAAAAGTTGAAAAAAGAAATTACCACAATTTAACTGGGCTCTGTTTTATCCGTGCTGCTCGATCAGTGTGTTCTGGAATCACTTCAACACAAGGTAAGAAAGTCACGTCCTGTGAAGGGGATGGAGTTTTAAGGAGAACGACGAATATTGTTGAACGAGCCTATCGTAGCGTTAAGGCGGTTTTAAGTTGTTTTTTTTTGTTGTTCTTATTGGTAGCTGACGCGCGTTACGCTTTTTGCATTCGTGTTATTTCTGCATCCCCGATGAGAAGTAAAACTGAGCAAAAGGAGAAAAAATACGAATAATACTTTACATGATTTTACATGACGATCAAAAAAAAAAAAAAATAGGCCGTATGTGAGTGTGTTTGCAAAGAATCGAGAATCAGCACACGAGCGGATCGTCCGCCTCTTCGTATGTCTTTCTATCTCTCGCCTGTGTCTCTCTGTGTCCGTACAAATCACCGGGATTGTAATCGAGACTGAAGAAAAAAAAATCTATGAAAGGAACTTTTTTTTCTTGAACGAAACAACAAAAAAAACTTTTTTAAATAAACATTTTTTTTTTCACTCTCGCAAAACTCCAAACGTCTATATGTGTGTGCACCCGAGCTATAAATTGTCGCCCGTCACCAAAAAAATGTCTTGTGTTTACACGTTATCGTTGCATGGTTAATTTACCTTATTATTCCTACGTTGTGTTACGTGAATTTTACCTTGAGCTTCAGACTTTGTGTTAATCGTGTTTAAGCTGATGTTAACGTACTCCAATGGTAAAACAGTTGCCTGTTTCTGGATTTTTTATTGCCAAAGATTGAAGAATTTAATAAATAATTCAGAAACGGACAACTGTTTTATCGTCGGACGAGAGTCGCATCATCTTAAGATAGGTAATTGTTACTATGTGTACGACGTTGTTATCGTCCTCGACGAATTTCTATTAACCGATCGACGCATCGAACTTATCAATGTGAAGTGTCAACAGGATCAAATTTCGTACAAAAGAAAAAAAAATCAACCACATTACATTGCTAAGAAAAAAATCGAAAATTTCGATTATCTGCAGCGAAAGAAAAGTAATAAAATGTACACCGTCGTGATGTATGGTTTGGTATAATAATCGTAGAATATCACTCATTTCGTAATTAAAGTCAAGTTGGCAACCTGACGATGTACAGTTTATTAGAGAGAAAAGAAAATGAACATTTGTTCGATGAATTTTTTGGTGATTTTTGCTAATCGTCGATTGCTCGACAGACGCATCGAACTTACCAATGCAAAGTATTGACAGAATAGAATTTTGTAAAAAAAAAAATAACAATCAAACACAACCATTAAGATTGTTACGAAAAAAAATCGGAAATTTCGATTATTTGCAACAATGAAAAAAATAATAATAATCAAATTTACACTGTCGTGGTTTATGGTTTGGTATAATAGAATCATAGAATATCGCTTATTTCGTAGTTAAAGTCAAGTTCGCAGCCTGACGATGTAGAGTTCATTAGTGAGAGAAAGAAAAAAACAATGAATATTTTTTGCGATGAAATTTTTCGGTGATTTTTGTTAATCGTCGTTTGCTCTGCTTCGTTGTATAGCCGGTCGGCGGTTGTGCGAGGTCGGATCGTGACGTCTCTGGGGACCGGACTGATGGGGGTACGGGTCGGCACGAGCACGTCGCTCGAAGGATTCACCCTGACGAGGGACGACGGCTGGTTCGATCTTCTCGTCAACGGCGGCGGAGCTGTGACTTTGCAATTCGGTAGATCGCCGTTCAAGCCCCAGAGTCACATCGTCTTCGTGCCATGGAACGAGGTGAATAAATACCCAAGATTTAACCCAAACTGTTACGAACTATACGTAATAATTTAAATTTACAACTTTATCAATATTCATTTTTATTTATGAAATTATGAAATTATGAAATTATGAAATTATGAAATTATGAAATTATGAAATTATGAAATTATGAAATTATGAAATTATGAAATTATGAAATTATATGAAATTATGAAATTATGAAATTATGAAATTATGAAATTATGAAATTATGAAATTATGAAATTATGAAATTAAACATAATTTTGTTTCTTCTCGAAGGTGGTGATAATCGATCGGATCGTGATGAGCACAGTGGACGAGAAAGCGCCGGTTCACATGCCTCACGCCTGCGCGGCGCACGATTACGACTTGATGAAGCCGGTGGTCCTCGCCACGTGGAAGCACGGATTCCAGGGTGCATGTCCTGACAAGAGCGCCATCCTCGCCGAGTCCCAAGTTATCCAGGAGAGTCTGCAGATACCGGGTACCGGCTTGAATCTCGTCTATCACAGTTCCCGAGCCGCCGGTTACCTATCGACGATCCAGCTCCAGCTTACGCCCGAGACGATCCCGCCGACGCTCAATCTCATTCATCTGCGCATAACGATCGAGGGAATTCTCTTCGAGAAGACCTTCGAGGCGGATCCGGTCATAAAATTCACGTACGCTTGGAATCGTCTAAACGTTTATCGTCAGCGTGTCTACGGCGTGACGACGGCGATGGTGAAGGTCGGCTACGAGTACAGCGACTGCAAAGACGTTATATGGGACGTCCAGACCACCAAGCTGAGCGGTCACGACATGTCGATATCCGAAGTCGGCGGATGGAATCTCGACATTCATCACAGATACAATTTCCACGAGGGCATACTGCAGAAGGGCGACGGTTCCAATATTTATCTGAAACACAAGCCGAGAGTCATCCTGACGACTATGGGCGACGGACATCAGAGACCGCTCGATTGCTTCGACTGCGACGGCCAAGCATCCAAGCAACGATTATTGGCTCCAGTGGCACTCGCCACTTCGCCCGATGGATCGATATTCGTCGGTGACTTCAATCTCGTTAGGAAGATCTTTGTCGACGGAACCGTCAAGACTATCGTTCGTCTCAAGTAAGTGTCATGCTGATTTCACATACATGTATATTTTTTTGTTACCAATTTAGAGCTAGGCTGTCTATTCCAATTTCCAAACTTTTCGATTTTTTTTTATCTAAAAAAATTTACTTTCCAACAATTTTTGTTCGGAACTGTTTTGCTTTCTTCTCCTGTTGTGGAATCTAAAAAAATGCATAAAGCTAGATTAAAGTACCGTGGCTTCGATGGCACAGAAAAAAAAATTAACGAAAATATAGGGTTTTGGAAAAAGATTTTTTTTTATTATTAAGTCAATTATCCAATATTCACCGTTTGTTGCCACGTCTATTGTATTTTTCCCCCACCGATGAGGACTCTTCGAATTATTTTACTCCTAGAGCGACACTTGATACATAAACTCGTGTCGGACAAAATATACAACTTTGCAAAAAAAACAAAAAATTTCAAATTCTCATAAAACTTAAACGATTAGATTAATTTTTGCCAAACTCAATATCAAATATTGTACAGTATTAGTCCATTCCCGTTTCAAATTTAAGATCAATACCTCAAAGTTTACTCAAATTAGACAATTTTAGTCATTTTTCAAAAAACTCAATAAACTCAAAATCCCATATAATCTTACCACTTCGATGGATTTTGACCAAATTCAATTAATCCGAGTTATAGTAATTTTAAACGATGCAACTCTGTCACATACACACACACATACACACATACACACATACACACATAAATCCGGACGCCAGCTAAAAATCATATTTCTCGACGTTTTAGACTATTTTAAGTATTCTGACATTAAAATCTCAATTTATTTTTTTACGAAAACAAAGCTTCCTCTATGAGGAAGCAAAAATGTTTGCAAACATTCACATCCTTGTCTATACATAAAAAAATAACCAACTCCATATGCTCGATATGCTCCATATGGCCCTTAAAATCACCAAAAATGCAATAAAAGTTAAACTGATTAAAAAACTTGATTACTTTCCAGCGCCACGAGAGTCTCCTACCGCTACCACATCGCCCTGAGCCCTCTGGACGGTGTCCTCTACATCTCCGACCCGGAGTCCCACCAGATAATCCGCGTGCGTGACACGAACGACACGACGGATCCCGAGCACAACTGGGAGACGGTCGTGGGTTCGGGCGAGCGTTGTCTGCCCGGTGACGAGGCCCACTGCGGCGACGGTGCTCTGGCCCGCGACGCGAAGCTCGCTTACCCGAAAGGCGTCGCTGTCTCGGCCGACAACGTTCTCTACTTCGCCGACGGCACGAACATCCGCATGGTCGATCGCGACGGTATAATAACGACGGTGATAGGCAATCACATGCACAAGTCCCACTGGAAGCCGATACCGTGCGAGGGAACGCTCAACGTCGAGGAGGTTCATCTTCGCTGGCCCACAGAGCTGGCGATAAACCCCCTCGACAATTCTCTTCACATGATCGACGACCACATGGTTCTCCAGCTCGCGCCCGACGGCCGAGTGAAAGTCGTCGCCGGACGGCCTCTCCACTGCGCGAGTCCGTCGTCGACCTTCGACACGGAGCTCGCCACCCACGCGACTCTCGTCATGCCGCAGAGCGTGGCTTTCGGACCGTCAGGAAATCTCTACATCGCCGAGAGCGACTCTCAGCGAATAAATCGAATTCGCGTCATCGGCACCGACGGCAAGATCTCGCCCTACGCCGGCGCCGAGTCGAAGTGCAACTGCCTCGAGCGTGGCTGCGACTGCTTCGAGGCCGATCACTATCTGGCCTCGACGTCGAAATTCAACACCATCTCGGCGGTGGCGGTTTCGCCCGACGGCGTGGTTCACATCGGCGACCAGGCGAACTACCGCATACGCTCGGTGATGGCGAGCATCCCCGACGCCAGCGGTGCTCGAGAGTACGAGATTTACTCGCCGGACACCCAGGAGATCTACGTCTTCAATCGGTTCGGTCAGCACATAGCGACGAAGAACATCCTCACCGGCGAGACCTTCTATCTCTTCACTTACAACGTCAACACGAGCAACGGAAAATTGAGCACCGTCACCGACGCGGCCGGCAACAAGGTCTTCCTGCTGCGAGACTACAGCAGTCAGGTGAACTCGATCGAGAACACGAAGGGTCAGAAGTGCAGGCTGAGAATGTCCCGTATGAAGATGCTTCACGAGCTGAGCACGCCGGACAATTACAACGTCACGTTCGACTATCACGGACCAACGGGATTGCTGAAGACCAAACTGGACAGCACCGGAAGGAGCTACGTCTACAATTACGACGAGTTCGGAAGGCTGACTAGCGCCGTTACGCCGACGGGCAAAGTCATCAGTCTCACCTTCGACCTGAGTCTGAAGGGAGCGACCGTGAAGGTCGGCCAGAACAACAGGAAGCCCGTGTCGATGCTGATAAAGGGCTCGTCGGTCGTGACGAAGGTCGGCGACGCCGAGCAGAGAACGACGGTCGTCGGCGACGGCAGCGTCGAGCGAGTGACGCCCTGGGCTCACACGGTCAGCACCGACACGATGCCCTACGCCATACTCGCCGAGATCGAGCCGCTCCTCGGCGAATCTTACCCGGTGCCGGCCAAGCAGAGAACCGAGATAGCCGGCGACCTCGCCAACAGATTCGAGTGGCGTTACTTCCTGCGCAAGCTCCAGGGCAACAAGAATCGCGGCAACACCAAGGCCATCGCTCAGGTCGGAAGAAAGTTGCGAGTGAACGGCGACGTTCTGCTCTCGCTCGAGTACGACCGCGAGACGAACACCGTGGCGGTCTTCATCGACGACAGGGTCGAGCTTCTCAACGTCACCTACGACAGGAACGCGAGACCCCTCAAGTGGGGACCGCGCGACGGAATATTTGCCGGGGTCGACCTCGAGTACGACAGATTCAGCAGACTGACGAGCTGGACGTGGGGCGACATCAGCGAGACTTACGGCTTCGACAGGGCCGGCAGATTGTACGAGATCAAGTACAGCGACGGCACGTCGATGGTCTACGCCTTCAAGGACATGTTCAGCAGCCTCCCGCTCAAGGTGACGACCCCACGGGGCAGCGACTATCTGCTGCAGTACGACGAGGCCGGAGCTCTCCAGTCGCTGACGACACCGCGCGGACACATTCACGCCTTCTCGCTACAGACTTCCCTCGGATTCTACAAGTACCAGTACTACTCGCCGATGAATCGACACCCCTACGAGATCCTCTACAACGACGACGGGCAGATTCTCGCGAAGGTTTATCCTCATCAGAGCGGCAAGGTCGCCTACGTCTACGATCACACCGGCAAACTGGAGACCACTCTGGCGGGACTGTCGTCGATTCACTACACCTATCAGGAGACGACGAGCCTCGTCCGAAGCATCGACATCAACGAGCCCAATTTCGAGATGAGGATCGAGTACAAGTATCACGCGGGGATCGTCAAGGACGAGAAGATCAAATTCGGGAGCAAGAGCGGAATGGCCAATGCTCACTATCGTTATCAGTACGACGGTAATGCGCGTATATCCGGTATCGAGGTTGACGTCGATGGCAAACAATTGCCGCAGCTGAGGCTGAAGTACAATCAGAATTTGGGCGTTCTCGAGGGCGTCGGCGATCTGAGGATTTACAGGAATACCTTCAATAGATCTGTCATGCAGGACAGCAGCAAACAATTCTTCACCGTTACCGATTACGACGAGCACGGCAGGGTGAAGACTGTCTTGACGAACATCAGGTCGATGGATGTGTTCAGGATGGAACTGGAGTACGACAACAGGAACAGGATCAAGATGAGGAAACTGACGATCGGCAAGGAGTCGATGGAGAAGAAGGAGTGGTCCAGGATGGACAAGATCACTTACAACGCGGACGGGCATGTACTCGAGGTTGCCGACACCGATAACAACTGGCAGTACGCCTACGACGAGAATGGCAACGTCATCGGCGTCACCGAACACAGCGAGAAAATTACTCTGGGATACGACAGCGGCGATCGGGTCGTCCAGTACGGCGACGTCGAATTCAACTCTTACGACGGACGGGGATTCGTTGTTATTCGCGGTGAACACAAATACAGGTAGGGCCATCGAGCGATTCGTTATGTGGTTTATCTTCTTTTTTTTTTTTTTTGATCGATCACACTCGCGCAATTATTCGCATATCTTGATCTCCAACTCCGAGATTTTTTTCTTACAATTTTTACCAGCTACGAGGCGAATATGATTTTCAATAACGAAGAGATGTTGCATTTATTCGCAACAGTTCCAAAGATCTGTCTCGGTTTCCGTCATTAACATTTTCTTAAGGGATCATCTCAGTGTGACCGCCCGAAAAATCACCGATTTTCGAGATTTTTTTTTTCATGGTTAGGATATCCTAATCGGTGTGGGTTTTTTTTAAATAAATTAAAGCAGCGATGAAGAATACAAAATGATTTTTGTTGCGGTGGTTTTTTAGTTTTTTATTATTGTTATTAATTATCAAAAATGTTGTAAAA
>JAPYZC010004062.1:0-11220 GCA_030522665.1 Ichneumoninae sp. A BG-2022a
TTAATGTGATAAACAATTGAAATAAGAACAAAAATAATTGGAGCAAATTAATTAAATGATTTTATAATGATATAAAATTTGCAAAATTTACCAAGAAAAAGATTGTGGTCGTTTGTGGACAAGAAATGTTGATAGCTATTGTACTGTAGGTCCATCGCGAGGTTTTCTCCGTCTGCTCCTGCAGCGATGGCCTATCGTAACGAATAAAAAATAAAAAAATAAAGATATATAGACGGAACAAGCGAGAGGTAGACACGCGAGTGCTCAGTAAAAGAAACTTGTACTTTTAACTAACTTTTTTCTCCCCAAACGTCCACAATTATTTTTTTGCTAAGTTTACAAAATACATTTTCCAAAATTAACAAGAAAATTAAATGAATAATTAATGTGATAAACAATTGAAATAAGAACAAAAATAATTGGAGCAAATTAATTAAATGATTTTATAATGATGTAGCTATTTTACTGTGTGTGCGTCGCCGGCCGGAGTACGTAGGAGTACGTGTGCTGTATATAAGCTACGGTGCGCGCGCGCGCGCGCACACATTACAGTATTATACGACACTCGGCCGATATTGCCTTTCACATAACTGCGAGAGTAAATGCCACAGCCTCCTGCTTTGCTGCCGCGAGTGCGGGGCACTCTCGGCGATCCGCCTCCCGCAGACGCCCGAGAGCCCAGGCGAACAGGCGAATAGACCTGGGTACTCCATCCATTCGACGATCCTCGCGGCGGTCCGTCCGCGTTATTCTTACTGCAGATGTACACGACGATGCCGGCTAATAACCGCGCGCGCGGGGCTCGGGCGCCGCGGAGAGAAGTCGCCTCGGTGTGCGAGTCGCTCCATCGGGATGCCTCGAAAATTGTGGAGGTCTTTACGCGACGAATACTCATGCCGGTTTCGGTGCCCCATGTCGCGCTTTAGAATCTGTTGAAATCTCGCTTTATATGCCATGAAAAAAAAATCATTCGAAATATTGTTATGGTATTTTTTTTTTATCGGCGGAGAATTCAGAGCGTTTCGCTTTGATGGAAAGGCTTTCCGCAAAGATCCCACAGAAATGAGATATATGAAAAGTTTGTATATTAGAAATGTATTAATTGCGCCGTTTTTATATGGTTGATATATATTTGATTATATATGGGTATAAATATATTAGTATACTGGAAGAATGACTGTGTGACCATAAATGTATTTGCAGAGTGGCTATTTGAAACCTATAAGTATATTCGAAGGCTGACTATTTGAAACCTATAAATATATTCGAAGACTAACTATTTGAACATATAAATATATTCGAAGTCTCACTATTTGAAACACATAAAAATATTCGAAGACTAACTATTTGAAACATATAAATATACTTGAAGACTAACTATTTGAAACATATAAATATATTCGAAGACTAACTATTTGAAACATATAAATATATTCGAAGTCTCACTATTCGAAACACATAAAAATATTCGAAGGCTGACTATTTGAAACCTATAAATATATTCGAAGACTAACTATTTGTAACATATAAATATATTTGAAGACTAACTATTTGAAACATATAAATATATTCGAAGGCTGACTATTTGAACATATAAATATATTCGAAGTCTCACTATTTGAAACACATAAAAATATTCGAAGACTAACTATTTGAAACATATAAATATATTTGGAGGCTGACGAATTGAAACATAAATATATTCGAAGACTAATTATTTGACACATATAAATATATTCGACGACTGACTATTTGAAACATATAAATATATTCGAAGGCTGACTAGTTGAAACATATAAATGTATTCGAAGGCTGACTATTTGAACCATATAAATATATTTTATTTGCCGAGAAGATTCCGCTTTAGAAAATCTCGCAGTCCGCACCGAAAGAGCCCGCATGCACGCCCAATGGTTGGCGAGGCTTTTTTTTCATCGACGAGCGTAGGCGCATATTGGTCGCCACTTTTATTAGGTGGTCAACTCGTGGCGGCGTGGAGAGGTGACTCGAGAGCCGAGATTCCGCGATACTGCCGTAATACGCTTTTGTTAATGGCACTTAAGTTTATTATTTCCTACAAGCAGGCACGCGCTTTTGCCAGACAATGTCGAACGGCTAATGCGTCTGTTCGCTGACTCCGGTATGTGACAGCGCTCAGCGTGAGATTCGACCTTCTTTCGTCGATCGCGTTTATAAATGGTAACAAAACTATGCCTATAGATCGGTTGACACTGGTACGTGAGGAATTCGCACGTGTGCCGTTGTGACGCCGCGCGGCACGTCCCGACTTCGACTTCCCCGTTTGAAGTGAGATTATAGAATTAAAAAAAAAAATTACGAGTGATCGATAATCGATCGATCTACGAGTAATCGATCGATTTGCGTTCGAACAGCTCCTGTCTCAGCGACCATTAAACGCAGCTACATTATTCTAATATATATAGGGGAGACCGGGGCAAAATGGCACAGCGGGGCAAAACGGGACAGTGAGGGCAAAACTCAATTTTCCAATAATGTTTGGATGTCCCATTTTGTCCCATTTTGTTCCACCATCGCCACCATCCAAAAGTTATTAGAGAATTGCGTTTTGTCTCATTGTCCCGTTTTGCCCCGGTGTGCCATTTTGCTCTCTCCTATGTATATATGTACATACACACTTATATATATTTATTGTATCCTTCAAACGCATAGCTGCGGAACAGGCAGCGGGCTACGCACTTGAACCTTGGAAGTTGTCCGGGTAGTTCGAGCCTGACGAAAATGAGTTTGCTAATTCGCGCTATAAAAAAAAGCCCGGAAAAAAGTAGAATGAAAAGAAAAAAGAACTAAACCGCTAAGCGGGTCTTGGGCAGGAATGCGTTGGATATACGAATAGTAAGGTGTTCGAATCGACCGCGTTTTTCAAAAGGGAAAGGACTCATATTCCCGGACAAGATATCGACCGTACTATTGCGTAAGGTCGATCGTGCCAAGTGTCTCCATTCGGTGGACAAGTGAACACAGCTGCAATTTCTGTAATTCCTTTTTTGTTATTTTTTATGTTATGTTTTAAAAATCGATTTGGGGAACTCGATGAGCGAAAAGTGTTCTCGGGCCGAAAGCGCGAGAACTTTACGGCAATCTAATTAAATAACAATTGAAATTGGCTCAGTGATTGAAGAAGCGTAGCGGTTGCTCGATGCGGGAGGGTGAGGTGTGCATGAGAATCGCGGGAAGCAAGTCGGCGGCTCCCTGCAGTGTGAATCGCACGGCAAGGCAGTTTTGACTTATCGAAAACCGGCTGTTACGGAGCGTGAGATTGAAACTATTCGCTCGGTAATCGCGCGGATCCGTGCGTAACGAAGTTATTTTATTACACGGGGTGGAAGCCGCGGTCCGGGCGTGTACGATCCGCGTGGCTCCGATTGGTATGTACCTGGATCGTGCGAAATTCTTCTGGACGGGAATTCGCGGGTGCGCAAGTACGTCCCCGATCGTAAAGGACACTGCCAATGATCGAAATCCGAATCGGTAATAGCAGTTTAAGATAGTCTTCAGGTAAGAAAAAAAAATGGTAAAATGGTCCCTGGGCCTGCGGTGTTTCATTTTACCCCACCGTAGTGAAACGAAGAGTCCGAAGATGCTTTTGTAATGATATTTTGAGACCTCGATCGCCGGTAATAGTAATATAAAAAAAAGTCTTCGATTAAGGAAAAAAAAATTGTAAAAATGGTCCATGGCGCTCCCGGGTTCCATTTTGCCCCACCGTAGTGAAATAAAGAGTCCGCGGAAGATTTTTGACTGATATTTTGAGACTTCGGTCGCCGGTAATAAAAATTTTAAAAAGCTTTCGGTTAAAAATAATATATAAAAATGGTCCATGGCACTCCGGTTTCCATTTCGCTCCACTGTAGAGAAAAAAAGGATCTGAGGATGCTTCTTGACCGATATTTTGAGAATTCGGTCGCCGGTAATAGAAATATGAAAAAGGCCTTCGCCTGAGAAAAAAATGGTAAAAATGGTCCGTGGCGTTCCCAGGTTCCATTTAGCCTAACCGTAGTGAAACGAAGCGTCCAAGGACGCTTTTTGGCCCATACTTTTAGGCTTCGATCTCCGGGAAGATTCACCTCCGGCGCTCATTCGTGGAAAGAGGATTATATGTTTAATTTCGTCACGCTAACGGAGATCTATCGATCAATTTCGGCGCCTCCGGGGCACTCCGATAGATCACGAAAGTCTCGATCTTGTATCTTTACTAATCGCTCAGCTTCAGCTCGGTTGAACTTCGGCGTGTCAAACAAACCTAAGAAGGTCACCGTATTGATGTACCTGCGAGCCGAAGCGATGATTCGCTGGATCAAGGTCGATCCCGTTCGATGAACAGGATTACCGGCGTTCTCGCAACGCCCAATAGACTTCACGATCGTTCGATCAAAATTCGATTTTACCGGGCCGTTAATGCGCCATGATTTTTAAAAAATTGAATACGCTATCGCCACCAAAATAGAAACTCCGATTATCAATCAGTTCGATTGCGCAATTGAATTCGAATGGACAAATAAACGACGATCTTTAAAGATCTATTACTCTCGCATGACCGATCTCAAATTGAATTTTAACGATCTATCGAAGACGGCGATAGATTATAGGCGGATATACTTCGTCACGGAAATGTTTCGTCGGGGATCTTGCGGCGATCTTGTAATGAAGCTTAAAAAATGGAAAAAGAAAAAGTGAAAAGGGAATGCACTCGACACGTCGAGGAGCCAACGCAATCCCCGAACCTTTCGACGTTTCGTAGCAGGAACGGGACCGGGGCAAAATGGGAACACGGACGCAACACATATGGTCGACAGTAAAAAACAATTCTCCCTAAAAAAAAGACACATAAAAATGTTCACGAACTTGTAACGTTCTGAAAAGCTTCTCGTCGTTAACAGTAAACTGCAGTTAACGGTGAACTATTAAAAACAAGTGCATCGCAATGCATTGAGAATGCGACAAAAACGAAAAGCGCCAGCGCATTAAAATTGCATTAATTATAATGGATACACTAAATGTACAGTGTGATGGCCAGTTAAAAAATTATTAGCTATTTATAACTTACATATATATATATTAATGCACGTAAAAATTCGACGAGTCGAGAACCTACCGCCCATAAATTTTTATAACTTCTCATTTTCGTTGAGAAAATTGCCGGTGCTTTGGACGCAAAGTGATCTGGATATTTGGCCGATCTGCCGTATCCGTAATATCGCAATTTCATCGCATATCGTATGGTATTAAACGGTCTGGGCGGACCACGGAAGTCAGCTCGGACTGCCCACTGTCACGATCAGTGCAGTCCGATATTCATATACATATGCATATGTGTATAGGTATACAGCACTATAAGTGCACGGAGAATTGCACATGAGATGAGGATCCGGATCATCACCGGTCTCGACCGCTATCGCGAAACTCTTCGGCTAACGTATTTATCATTTTCTTTATTACATACACGCACATCGGGCAGTCGCGCGCGAAACGCGTGCGGCAGTGACGCTGGCTCGCTCCGTGCCCTCCGGCTCTCTGCGCGCCACGCCTGCTCTCCTTTTCTTGACGTAATTGCACAAGGCCGCGAGCTCGTTCGCCACGAGCTCTCGGTAACTCGACCAAGAAAGCCAACTCGCTCGGCTATTGTTGAAACAACTTTACGAACACACTATATAATTGGCAAGAAATTGCAGTTGAAAAATCGCGATATTCTATTGTTAATTATTTTTTTATTTATTTATTTTTTTATAGGGAAAAAAACAAGTGGTGTATTGCGGGCAACAAATTGGATAATTGCTGAAATAATTGGGAAAAGTAACCCGCTCGACACCGAGCCACGACAATACAAACTATCGCGAGTAGGCAAAGTCTATCCGTGTAATTCGATGGTCGAATTATTTTCCGGAACACGGCAATCGATAGTTTTTGCGCAATTTATCAATGATCGTGAAACTTTTAACTACGTTGATTCGTAATTGCTAATTATTTTGTCACGAAATACTGCGCGAGGAAAATGGATTACCGATATTGTTTAGCTGCGCGAGGATTTAAAAATAAAACAATAACATTCGTCTGTAGTAGGGAATTTTTATTTTTTGAAAATGACTGCAAATAACTGATGTTGGCAGGGGAAACGACTTTTTTTTTCTCTATCGTCCGTTATCATCGAGTAATAGCTGATCGCTGGTATTTTGCTTCCTCGTGGAGGAAGCCTTGCTTTAGTTAAGAAACAAAAATTCGAGTTTTCAATGAAAACGTCTTCAGAAGGTCCCAAAACATCGAAAAATCACATTTGGAAAAAACGTCCGGAGCCAAAAATATGGAAAGTGCTTTTCGCGTACGAAGCTTTGCCAATAAAACAACGTTATGAGAAAACTGTATGAAGAATTCAATTTTCACCTGATATGAGGAAACGATATGAAAATTTCAATTTTTACCTTATATGAGGAAACGATATGAAAATTTCAATTTTCACCTTATATGACAAAACGATTTGAAAATTTCAATTTTCAACTTTTATGAGAAAACGATATGAAAATTTAAATTTTCACCTTATATGAGGAAACGATATGTAAATTTCAATTTTCACCTTATACGAGTCTATAGCAGAGAATTTTTATTTTTGGAAAGTTACCGCAAACGCCAGACGTTTATTGCAAGCGTGTGCATCAACCACGAGTGGAAACGGCTTCTTTTCGCTATCGTCCATTATCATCGTGTAATTGCACAAGGCCGACGTGCGGAATTGCTCGGGCACGTCTCGCGCCGCGCTTGGAATAAATGATTTGCACGATTGTAATCGACCAGTCGATTGATCCAGAGCGAGCCGATCGATTTCTAGTGGACTGAGGATTCCGGAGAATTCAAAAAATAAGAAAAGTGCATATACATGTATAATACACTGCACAGTCTTGTCCGAAGTTTACAGTTCCGGAATGGAGTACGCCGCATTCTGATCTTTCGGTGGACCTTTATATCAGCTATTCGACACTAAGTACAGTAGATTTTATATTCCACTATCCAACATACTGTGAAACTCCCTTACTCCGCCAATAAAAACTTATCGATCTTCCAGCGGATTTTACGATCGTTGTAAATCGTCCGAGCGCGCCTAGATTCCGAGGGTTTAACCTGCGACTCTTATCCCACTCTATCTTTTGTCTCCCCCTATTGATTTATTCTTAACTCGACGATTAGAGATAATTTCGGAATTTAGTGAGTTCGCATTTATCCACGTTTCGCACAGGGTCGAGAGGTTCCCTGAATTTTTCAGACACGTTCGCCTCGAAGCTCGGTCGATAAACATTACCCGGCGATAAATTTTCATCCGCGACATTAATGGGCCAAAAACATCCCGTTAGAAAATGGATATGTTTAAAGATAACATTTTTAAGAATTGGCGCTTCGTTCGGCGCCGCCTCCGGTTAGCTAAAGTATGAACGATAATAAAACCGTTGAATCTCGTTAGGCAAATGAGTCTCATTAATGGCAATGTGTCGTCCCCGCAACCCCCTATCGATGACAAGTACAAGCAGTTTAATAAAGATATTTAAATGCAAATTTGTGGTATCTTTGCGGAGATTCGTGCGATAAAGCGGACTGGGGAGGCGCGAGAGGCATCTCGCTTATATGGACACGTCGTATTTAACACGACGAGGAACGAGCCTATTAGGGCGATCCTCGGGTTTGAGGCATTTTCGATGCATCGAGGGACGCGCGTCGGGCGATCAAGCCGCGGCGTTCGACAGGGTAATCATAAATCGGCATTACCTTGTCGGCGAAGCGGTCGAAGCACCGGGCGCTGACGCTCGCCGAATCTCGTTAGGATTTTATCCAGATATGAAAAAAAATAATAATAATTAATAAGAAATAAAATGATAAAAACAAAAAATAAAATTTCATGGCCAATAAAAGCGGGTAAAGCGATTACGCGAAAAGCGAGAGATATGAACGCTTCGGGCAGGTGCGATGATCCGGCGAACGGAGTTTTCAGCCTCGAGAGAATTCCACGTACGGTCTCGGAATTCTAGGCAGATTCTGCAAGCAGGTTCACTTATATTCTATGTGAAAAGAATTAAAAAAAAAAATTCTTGCTTACGAGAAGTCTGCCCTTGGAATTCTGAGAACTTAATAATACCGAGTAGTAACGTCCGAGGATCGAATATTATTGTAGTAATAGCTTAATAAAAGCCTACCGGTCTGCCACCGGTCTTTTAATGCCGCTATTGAATTGTAACGATAATATATACGAAACACGCGATGTGCCTTGTCGAGTTTTCTTCGCAGACATACCTGATAATACAACCGAGCAGGCAGGCCGTGTACTGTTATTATTTTTATGCAACAAACACGTGTACCAGCGGTCTCCAGTATCATTATTAAGTGCTCCGGTTAAGTTGCACGGTATTTAAAAAAAAACTTCTCTTCGCATGTTAAATGCAATTCCTCGGTGCAATTATGTGATCCGCAGATGGAGTAAAACGTTTGCACTGTAATGTTGATTTAACAATGATTAATGAATTAATCAATAAATTAATCAATAAATTAATCAATAAATTAATCAATAAATTAATCAATAAATTAATCAATAAATTAATCAATAAATTAATTAATTAATTAATCAATAAAAAAAATTTACTTCACAAGGTGCGAAAATGTTTTACACACGCCTAGCGTGCGTAAAACTGCCATTTTCAAAGTAAATCAATTAATCATACTCACCCGACAAGAATAATAAATTCGACCGCACATGCGGTCGAATTTAGAGAGATCCACTTAGAGATTAATCCATTCGACAGCTGATTCGTGACTGAACTTAGTACAAAAATATAACGTCAAATTCGCGATATACCTACCGTAACACGTGCGTCAAGGCTTCGTGAAAGTTATGATATTTTCTTCACCTACGGTCTGCGGTACACCGGGAGCAAGGACGCCCTCGGTTTGGCACATATTTATCGTGGTCGCCCGTAAAAGTAAATCGTGACCGGGGGAGTACCTTACATGAATCCATAACTTCTGTGACTTGGCAACATTTTACATGCGAGGACGTTGTTCGTAATTTTTAATTCCATTTTACATCCAAGAAATTCCACTGTGTCATAAAACGCAAAAAATTTAATTATTACACGAAGATTTTTTCGAAACATCCTTCCGCGTTTTCTATCCATCGTCTACGCCGACGACTTCGACGGCGGTGCAACGGGACTTGCACTGTACGCATAACTTCTGTCACTTGGGAATATTTTACTGTCAATAACGCATTGAGAAAAAATTACATAGTAAAAGCAACAATACTGACTTTTAACCATAAAAAAATTGTTCCTAAGGGGAACATCTACATTTTATAGTTACGACAATGACAATCATCATTGCAATCACAATTATAGTTTAACCAGTTGAATATATACTAATTGAAACAATTGAAAAATGTAGGGGAGACCGGGGACAAAAGTAACACGTGTCAATCGTAACAAGCGGCTGCGCAAAGTGAGCAACATTATAAACATCACCTTATGAGGTGATGTTTATAATGTTGCTCACTTCATATCCGATGCGTCCGGTCATGCGCAGCGGTGCGCAGCCGCTTGTTACGATTGACCCGTGCACTCAGAAAAAAAATTTATTTGACGGCCACCGTTTATTTGGTTTAAGTAAAATATTTATTTGACTTAAATAAATATGTATTTCAATTAAGCAAATAGTTACTTAAACCAAATAAACGGTGTCCGTCAAATAAATTATTTTTCTGGGTGTGTTACTTTTGTCCCCGGTCTCCCTTAATTATTCACAAAGATTTCGTCGAAACATCCTTCCGCGTTTTCTCATAATCGCCGGTCCATCGTACCCGCCGAAGAATTCCACGAAGGTGCAACAGGAGTTGCACTGTGTCCATAACGTCTCTAATAACTTGCGAACCTTTTGCATATAAGGCCGTTGTCCGTAAACTCACAATCCACTTCTAAACTCGAGAAATTACACGGTGCTACAAAACGCGGAAAAATTAAGTTACTACACGAACATCTTTTCGAAATATCCTTCCGCGTTTTCTATTCGTCGCCCTTCCCGCGTCTTCCCCGAGGAATTCGACGGCAGTGCAACAGGAGTTGCGTGTTGCGTGATCGGTGAGAGGGGAAAGAAGAAAAGAAAAAGAGCTTAAAAAAAAATAAAGAATTAACGAGTGTAACTCGGCGACGATGAGGAGTACGACGACGAGAGGTGGCGAAATCGCGCATTCCGGTCCGGCGCCTTGGAGGCGAGTGCGCGAGAGATATGTTTTGGCAGCGAGGATGCTGCGGGAGGGATCTCGCGGGGGCGCCGCGCTCGCTCTTGCTCTTCCGCGCGGCCTTCGTCGCCCGCGCGCCGTCCGCGTTACGTTTTTATTTCTTCCGTTTAAACGCACGCTACGTATATCCCGGGGTGCTGCTCGCTCCGGCAGCTGCTGGCGAGGCGAGGGATCAGAGGATGAGGCCTCGGTGGAATGCGCGACCGAGCAGCGGGCAGAGGCCAAGCTTGCTTGAAAGTGAAACCATCCGTACCGGTGGCGAGGTACCGAGTTTCCATTCGTTCGCGCATGCGTGCACTCCACACATGCGCAGTGCTACTGACGATCCCCTCGTTTATTTATTTTCGGCCTCTCGTCACCAGTGCAGTTCTCGTATCGACGTTGTACCAATTATTATAAACCTTGTCAACCTTTCGATGGAGTCTTCAGCCCTTTGACTGCACACTGAAAAAAAATTTGCTTGCGGGCTGCCGAAGAAAAAAACGTTTGTCCCAATTTTACTCTCAATTCTTATAATTCCGTATGATATTGAAACAACGACAGCAAGACTGTCAAGGCGACATGTTATCGTTGCAATTCGGTATGAAATTGTACGAATTCGGAATAGTATTGAAACACCTTTTTTACTTCTTTGGCAGCCCGCAAGCAAATTTTACTTGAATCAATGATATTTTTTTTTTCAGTGTACCTGTGGCATATTTGGCACATCGGCAGTCGGTTGATGAAAAAAATATCTTCTTTCAGTTTCTGAAATAAATTTTTGGAAAATTTATACGAAAAGTAACGCACCTTAATCAAATTTTTTTTTTACCAGAACTTAGTAAATATAAATATAAATATAAATATAAATATAAATATAAATATAAATATAAATATAAATATAAATATAAATATAAATATAAATATAAATATAAATA
>JAPYZC010004063.1:0-13725 GCA_030522665.1 Ichneumoninae sp. A BG-2022a
TCATTTCATAAATATTATATCGCAGATACAATTTTCTAATGTTGTGTTTCTCCGATAAGATTTTGTATGTGTCGTTGCTCTTCGATACTATTTTCTATGCATTGTTCTTGTGCGTTAACTTTTTTATTATTATCTTCTGTTATTATATTCTATATTCTCATTGTTTATATTCTTTTGGATTTTATTATTATCTCATTAGTTTTGTCGTAACATTTTTCATTATTGTTTTCGCATTACCTTATGTTATTTTCACGCTTTTCATTTATGCTGGTTTTTTGGTTGGTGGCACGGTGTTTAGGGGGCTTAGGCCCTAGAACACGAAATAAACAAATATATCCATCTAATCGCGACCCAATTGAATACGACGGGCTTTATGTACAGAAAATTCCCCGGGAGGCGATGCGGCCCGAAAACGGATAAGAAAAATACGTGAAAAATTACACGAGTCACCGCTCACCCGAGGCTGCTACTGTGCACAACACCGGCGCGCCGCATCAAGCCACTCTTTGTACCGGCGCTTAAGTTTCTTTGGCCGATCCTTCGCAAACGTCGAATATTAAATTCCGGCCACGTACGCGCACGGAAAACGGCACGGTGAGCGCGGGAGGATAAAAAGTGCGAGGCAGATTGCGAGCAAGACATCCCCGCGCCGGATATCTGGGATACCGGGCCGCGCGCCGCGCTTTCGCCCCGGCGGAAAACGCGGATAGCGACTCTCGAGGAGATGCAAGAAAATTCTTAAAACAGAGAGATGCTGCACGGGAAGCCGAGCGTGATATGCAGCTCGCTCTACGCGTGGCTGGACGTATATTCAAAACCAACGCGCACACACGTACGTGGAAGCTTTCGGCCAAGTCGGGCAGCAACACTCGGCGAACGACCGAGCAGCGAAAACGCTCACGTACGGAAATTCGTGTTACAACGGGACACTTGTTATTTAGCGCGAAATAAGGGCTGGGAGACGTCACGGTTTGGCCAATTGTTACACACAATTTTCTGGTTTTTTTTTGTCTCTTTCTTGGTTTTGTAACAATAAGGCAAAAAGATTGGGGACCGTTGCGGACAAGGAAATGGGAGATGGTTTTTTTACTCTCGGCTATGGCGAATATATTTCTGAACCGGACGGCAATGGTTCTTTTTTTTTGCTTGCTCGTAGAGGAAGCTTTGTCGTGGTGGAAAAAAAAATTTCAGATTTTAATGAAAACATGTTCGCAATGTGTGTATGTGTGTATGACTCAGACGCGAAGGAGCTTCGCGAATAAAGGAACATTATGAGAAAGCGATATGAAAATTCCGATTTTCAACTTTTTTTCATTACAATACCTTCGGTCCTTATATGCATCGTTTTGCCATGAGTGGGTAAAATGATAGAGAGTAAAGCAGGCTAAGAAGATAGAAAAAAATCAATCAAAACAGAAAAAAGTCAATCAATATCATATTAAGCTGTTGCAACTGTATTTTTAATTCTACAATTGCATATGACATTGGAATGATAAAATATTGTTTTGTAGAACCGGACAGAAAAATCTTCAACAGAATATATTATCGTTTTAATCTCATGAGGATTGTAAGAATAAATGGGTCAGAAATGATCATTTCCGATAATTTCAGATAATTTCAAAACTACCGAAATAAATTCCCTCATAATCTCCCTTGGGACAACAAGCGATCGATCTGCGTATAGGCTAAAAGTAGGGCAAAATGGACCGGTCTATGTATCACTGATTCACGTGGTAATTAAAACCGACCATATTCACCACTTTTGCCCCATACTCTTATCGCCCAAAAGATCTTCTCATTTCCTACCTAACTATCACCTGCTCCAATATTCCGCGCTCCCAGTGGCGAGTAATCTCGAGCATGTAGGCAGCGAAAGGCAGTGAAGATTGTGCTTCGGCGAGCTCTATAATTAGTAGTTTTCGATGTGTACCGTGCAACTTCGTCCCCCGGTTCTCCATAGTTGTCGAGGAAACAATGCGCCGTGGCATTAACCGGACCGGCGAACTCGATGTTTAATATAGTATAATAATTTGAGCGTGTAGGACACAACATGTATATGAGGCGCCACACGTGATACAGGCTTCTGTTAAAGTTTGTTGCGGGTGGGTTTATCGGTGAAATATACTGTATAGATAACGACAGGAGATGAAGCAGGAGAGACCAACAGAAACTTCGAGCCGCATCCCTCCGCCGCTTTCCCTTCCGGTTACCGTTCCTATATATATGTATATCTATATATATTTGTGTAGATATGTGTGTATATATATGTGTATATATGTGTATAAATATGTGTATATATGTGTATAGAGACAGCAACCCGCAGCGTATAACTGACGGCGCGAAACTTAGGAAAGCTTCGACGCTCGCGTGAAATCCTCCCTCGACGATACGAAGCGCGTTCGTCTTCGGGGTGAGAAACGATGGGGGAGGCATGAGGGTACCGCCCGAGACGACGACACATGGAAGCGATTTATCCCGCTACCGACGCATCGCCCTCACCCTCTCACTCGTAATACAGTCTCTCCGCAGACTCTTGTTTACCTCGCGAAAATTAATTCGAATATTCATGACCCAATTACTGGATTATTTATTTTATTTTTTTTTTTTCTCGGCGCTCCATTGTCAGTGTGCGAAGCTTTACCGCGAAATTCGTAGATAAGTTCCATCTACTGCGACGTCGCTTCCCGGTGAGAAACGAGATTTTCAAACGGAGCGTGGCGTAGTTCCGGTGTGACGTCACTTCCGGCCGAAAGAAAAAAAAATTCAAACCGAAAGTGACGTATTTCCGGTATGGCGTCACTTCCGGTATAAAAAATATATATTTTCAAATCGGGAGTGACGTGACAACGAAATTTGTAAAAATTTTCCGTGTCTCGGAACTTCGGGTTTAAAAGTATTAATTTAAAAGTATTTGTTAAAACACTAATAAATAGTATCATTTAAAAGTATTACCAAAATTGTATGCATTTAGTGAAAAATGCGTTTTCTTTATCTTAAAATTTCTTTAAAATCGGAATTTCCAAACATCACATAAAAATTCACACGTATTCAGAAAAATTGACAGATCATTTTCGTAGCAAAACAAAATTATGTCGCCGAGTATTGTTGCATTTGCTGCACAATTTTCATTTCTCACTAATGTGTCGATAACATTTTTCGAATCATTATTGTGCAAAGACAATATTTTCAGCACCTTGCCTATGCTCGATTTTTTCAGATTTTTTAATCCACTCAGAACTTCCGATATTTCCGCTGCGTAATCTCTCTCATTCGTCTCTCTCTAAGGTGGCGTCGGACGTAACGAAAGGACCGCCTTAAATCCCACAAAAGTGACGTTTAGGACAAATTGATAGCGATCGGGCCCTTACGCGATCGTGACGCGAGACTCGGTGTCTAAAAGCAGTCGTCGAGCGGGGTTTAACACCTCGTCAAAAAGTTGAAGCTGCAATGAAACGATAAACGAGGTGCGGGGACCGAAGTTGTCGGGCCGGGGGGGGGGGGGGGGGGGGGGGGGGGGGGGGGGGGGGGGGGGGTGGGGGGGGGGGGGGGGGGGGGGGGGGGCGAGGCGGTCGGAGCGGAAGTGGGGTGGTTCGGAGGCTGCGACAATTTCACTGAAAGTATCGTCGCGGGGGAACGACCCCGCCTGCGTAAATGGCTTAGAAATAGGTACGAGGATTGTATACAGGTATACCGAGGGAACTTAACGAAAGGCTCCCAAGTGGGTGCGGAGAGGAGCCCTGGAAGGAAAGACTCGGGCAACGGTGCACTCGCAATAATAGCACAATTACGCCACTGCCGAACGGAAGAAACAGGTTGTACGCATTCTGGCGCTGTGCTATAAAAATTCTCCAACGCTGTGCGGAGCGCGGGATAAAGTATTCTCGGAGTGCGGGCGGGTCTCGATTCGAGGCGTCCCGAGAAGCGTGTAGACCGAGTCTGGCTTCCCTTCGGAGCCTCTCTGGAACCCGCGCCGGCGGCCCAAAGTACGAAAGGGCTGAACGCCGCGAAGCGGGTAAAACGTTACGAGAACGAGCAAACGGGGGTGCAGAGTCCGCGCGATGGCGATGATGGGCCGACGGGTATAGGGGAGAGCGGGGCAAAATGGGGCAACGGGGCAAAACGGGGGTTTTGGTCAAAACTAAATTTTCCAATCATTTTTGGATGGGACAAGGTGGCAAAAATGGGCCAAAGGCCTGATGTATCCGATAGGGCGAATATAATAATTTTTGGGCATCCAAAAAATATTGGAAAAATTACGTTTTGCCCCGTTGCCCCCTTTTACCCCGCTCTACCCTACCTACAGCCGTTTCCACTTACCGTGACTACTCGTTAAAACGCGGAGTGTGTCACGTAGCTTTAGCAGGTGGATCGTGCGTTCCACCGATGAGAGGACCTAAAATCCTGGAATTAGATGGGAACCCTTTTTTCTCTGGGAGGAAATAAAGAGGAAGAGACCGCGGTATGGGACAAGCCCGATGCGTTAATGGGAGACTCTGCTGTCAATAGATTAAAATTTTTTTTTTTTAATTCGTTGGGGCAGCGCCAAAGATTTGACGTCTTTTTGTGAATTTATAATGGTAAGACACAGTGTGTCACCTAATTTTACCGGCCCGGTTGGATCACGCGTTACACCGACGAAAAAACCTATGCGGAGAAAAATTGTTCTGTTTCTCTAACAAAATGTAGACCTTTAATAATTTATTGTTGTGGCAGCAAAAATATTTGTTGTGGCAGCAAAAATATTTGTTGTGGCAGCAAAAATATTTTTTTCCGCAGCAAAATATTTTGTTGTGGCCGCAAATATTGTATAATTTCGTCCCTATGTTAATCCGGTAAATCAGTTATGGCAACAAAATTCCTATTGGGCCATCAATTTTTTTTTTCACCGTGCAAATTCCGAGAGTACAAATGAAAACCCTTTTTACTGGAAAAAAAAATGAGGAAGCGCCGCGCGGTTTAAGCGCAAGCTCGATGCATTGACGAGAGACTCTGCTGTCAATATTTTGTTTTCATTTTTTCTCGTTAGAGAATCGCCAGAAATTTAATATCTTTTAATTTATACGAGTTTTCTTTTTTTTATTTTACAGACGACCGACTTTTGACTTTTTTAATTGGTCGCCATTTTTGTCGTGACAAAAAAAAATATTAATGTTTCGAAAGCGTGTTCTTTTTGACGCAAAAAAATACACTAAGGGAGGAAAATTAATTAACTCGACCGGCGTTCAAAATTGTTAGGTCCACAGTCCGATAATTGCGCGAGCTTCGAGCTTTCACGAGCGCGTGAAAAAATTGTTATTTCTAGCAAATTTGCCGACGAGCGTTACAGAGAATTTTTTAAATACACAGCGCTGAAACAAATTAATAACAAACATCCGTGTTATTACAATTAAAAGAAATCACGTTAGCTTGCCCTCGGCAAAATGTTGCCCGTACATAAACGATCATTCATAAATCCAGCGAAAATCTCCTGAAAAATAAAACCTAAAAAAAAAACATGTTAAAAAAAAACAGTAAAAAAGAAACTCCGTAGGAAAGTGCGATATCGCGTAAAATTTCGTAATAAATTATGCAGCTCGCCCGTTCGTTATGCTGTGTGCGCGGCGTTCGCGGGGAACGATTTTCTCCGTAGAAAGCGTGCGCGCATCTCTCTCTATCCCGATGTGCCGGATGTGGAATGGGGAAAATAGGAAATTACAGAAGGCTCAGGGGACCGAACAACTCGCTCGCCCGCTCGCGAAGAAAGCTCGTAACTCGCGCAGAGATTGCTTATCTACGAGATTATCTCCGTGTGACGGCGAAAGGCGAAAGGAGTGGAGAAACACGAACCGTATAATACCTACTGTGCATCGGAGGCGTGCGCAAAGGTTTACTACAACACCGTGCGATATAATACCAGAGGTACACACAATACACACGTGTCCTTCGCCGGTACTTCCCGATCTGTCGGAGTTTTCGTATTTGCATGTTAATACGTTTCTGGTGCCCGAAGGGGGGGGGGGGGGGGGTGCGCGCATTCGCACCAATGGTCAACATAGCTCGCGGCGTTGAGGAGAAATTTCGAAAGCTCTAAAAACCCTCTTTGTCTGTTAAACTCGGTTAAATGTACGCACTGTAAAATCGGATTACAAACGGGTATTATCTGTTTCTATATTCGCGATTGTTACGGCGTCGAGGCTCGTCGGGGCATTGTCAAAAAAGTAGTGGGTAAATGTGAGCAATACGACCCAATCCGGTTTACACGTAAATCTCGTTGCGCGGCATCGTCCTACAGTGGCTACTTTTAGCCCGAGGGAAAAAAAATATTTTTTTAATATATTTAGTGTACTTTTATATATGATCTTCTTTATTTGTGTAAATGAACGACAAATTGCAACAATTTGTACAATTCGCGCATTATGTTATGTACGAGATGCAAGTGACGGATACGTAATTTTCTCCGACGGATACGTCGGAGAAAATTCAAGAAACGTGTCGATTGCAAAATAAACTATCAGAAAAATAAACTATCGACTACCTTAAATCGTTCATTTTACCCCTATGTTTTCCCGCCGGCGATAATATACTTATGTACGAAAAATGTTATATTTTTAACAGATTCCGAAGGCGCAAAGTCAAAGGTGGATTTTACCATCCTGGCATTGTTCCAGCGATAATTACATATAATTAATTTACTCTATCGATATCTATTGGTATCTATTGATATCTATTGATATCTATCAATATCCATTAATATCTACCAATATTAATCTAAACGATTTTTACACTGACCAAATAACGGTCTGAAAATCGCTTCGATTTACATCAGTATTTATCGGAATATTAACAGTCTCGGAAAAAAAGGAAATTTGTCGCCGACTGATCGGGAAAATTATTGCCCAACATCGGGGTCACATCGAAAGTCATCAACTTTTTTTTTTCCGACAAATCCGGACCTCCATGCGATATTTGCGAAGCTGTTTGGTCGAAGGTTCTCCAACTTGGATTGCGTGTGCATATTAACCGTGCCGAGAGGGAGACGGAAACGCGTTCGAGTGCGTAAACACGGGAGGAAATGTCGTGGATAGAGGTGTGTTTCGGGATGGTTCGAGGCGCACCAGACGGTACACGGTCCGGTGGTCTCGTCGGTGCACTTCTGAACCAATCAGCCGCCCTCGCAAACCGCGCCGTATGCTCGCTGCATGACACGTGGTTCCCATGTATCTCGTGAGCCGCGTTGCCCGAGGCAGTGGAGAGAGACAGAGAGGAGCCAGCATGATTGATTATGCGAGTACACTCCGTTATCGCGGTCACCATATATGGATTCGGGACCGAGTTTGCCGACGCGCTCGACCCCTGCTCGGCGCATCTCTCTGCACGCGCTTATATGCGCCCAACCCTTCGACACTGTTAACCCATTATCAAATTGCATGCTCAAGCCCCTCAGGCCTCGAGAGTTTCTCTGTGCCCGAAGTCACGAGTGGGGCCGGTTTGTATAATAAACCGAAGTGCTTCAATCGAACTATAAAGGTTCGCAGAGCAAACGATAAACCTTGCAGTCCGCTCATTCACGAGAACAAGCCAATCGAGCGAAATGACGATGTTCGATGATCGAACCACGAAGAATCATTTTTTAGCCGCCGAGCAATAGCGTTGATTAAAATTCACGTTAATTTCCTCGATTTTGGAAGATTGCCTGTAATTCCGTTAACATTTTTGGCATGTCGAGACTCCGAAGAGCACTCGGGCCACGTAATTTATTTATCCATAAGTGGAAGATCTGGTAATCGGGAACTAACGTCACTGCACACTGAGAGAAGTGTCTCATCAAAATTAAAATAGATCTGGTTAAAATTTACAGAACTTTTAGGAGTATGGGAAATACACCGATATCCTGAATAAAAGGCCAATCGAGCGAAATGACGATGTTTGATGATCAAACTATGAAGAATCATTTTTTAGTCGCCGAGCAATAGCGTTGATTAAAATGCACGTTAATTTCCTCGAATTTAGGAGGATTTCTTGTAATTCTGTGAACATTTTTGGCATATTGAGACTCCGAAGAGCACTCGGGCCACGTAATTTATTTATCCATTACTGGACGATCCGATAATAGGGAACGAAGACACTGAGAGAAGTGTCTCATCAAAATTACCATAGATCTGGTTAAAATCTGACATAAATCTGGTTAAAAACTATCACCGACATTCTGGGAAATATTCGTATTATAAACTTAAGACATTCTGGTAGAAAACATGCAAATGTTCGTTATCGCAGATATTACCCGAATATTCCGTAATATTTGCTTTAATATAAGTGATTACTAGAAGATATAGTAATCGGTCCAATAGCGTAGTTTATGGTGCTGTGGGTTTTGGTTCTGGCGTTCGTGAAAGCGGTGCTCTTAATGTTATGATTTTCTATGAAGTTGTTAATGAGCAACTTATGCTTTCTGTAGTTCCTGATATTGGCGTAGAAGATTTTTAAGCCGGCCGTTGGAAGTGACGTACACCTAGAAAAAAATTGTTTGAAGGCCACCATTTATTTGATTTAAATAAATATTTTATCTGATTGAAATAAATCTTTTATTTGATTTTATAAAACATTTTATTTCATTTAAATAAATATCTATTTACATTAAGTAAATATTTTACTTAAACCCAATAAACGGTGGCCGTCAAATAAATAATTTTTGTGGGTGTATCTCAGTGGAGCGATCCGTTATCCGTTCTATAATTATTATGGCCGCGCTCTTTGCGACGTTGATACAAGCGTGTGCGATGAATTTATTCTCCAACCGAATAAAATTACGCTTCAGTACAGTTACAAAAAAGTCAATTTTTTTTATTGCGATTTCCAACAAAACGAAGGGTTGCCGATGCACGGAACGCCCTTTCCGCCCGTGTGCGTTCTATCAGTCGAACTGTATCGATTCGCGATACCGGCTGTGCTGCCGTCCATCGGATCTCCTCAATTCTCGGAGGCATCGAGAAGGCTCTCATGATTGCGGGGGAGGATAAGAATACCCCAACAATGTGAGGGAGGTTTCGCGAGGGATGGCGAAGGGATAGAGCCACGGGCCTAAGCACTGTGCGTTCGAAATCTAAAGGAGAACCGAAGAAAGCAACTAAAGTCCGCCTTTCAAATTTTTCCTATACATTCGCCTCCCATACACTTTTCCTATACACTCGCTCCTTCCGATTTTTATCATTCGCCATCCACGGTTCACCCGCCGTCGGCGGCTTCCCTCGTACTCATTGGCCGTCGCACAGTCATTGGCACGAGTCTCGAATCACCGCGATGCGAAGTTCCTGAGGAGGACGATAAAGCCATGCCGGCAACTATCGCCCTCGGCCGTTCTCCGAAGGGTCAATCAGTTCGCATATTCTTATTTCGGTCGCCTGAGCTCAGAAAAATCGTCTTCCTTGAACCCCATTAAAAGCCTAATGTATCGGTGAGAATAAAACAGCGTTGAGCAAAATACTAGAAAATGTTGAAAATTCTAAATACTAGAAAATATTAAAAAACCAAAATACTAGAAAATGTTGAAAATCCAAAATCCTAGAAAATATTGAAAAGCCAAAATAATATATGTAGTTTAAATACAAAATACTTTTTGCACTTAAAATACATTGATAAGTATTTCGTTTCCTAAAATACGTTGAAAAAATCAATGAAATTTCAATTTAATTTTGTTCGAATTTCGTTCTCCGAAGGGTCAATCAGTTCGCGGTTTACGCTCGGAGGTACAGCGGCGCGGGTGCGCGGATAAACTGAATACCCGTACTGAATACCATTCATTACGGACTTGGCCCGTAAAGAAGCCAGCGGCGAGAGCACGGAGCGCGCTATCGCTCAAACCCTTGGGAACTCGAGATTCTTTCGAACTACCCTCCTACGTCTAATTCACCGTTCCTCGTCCTTCCTGCTCCGCCGTCTGGCGGATCTCTCGCTCATCTCCAGAGTTCCCTGCGAGACAGCATCCACGTAGTTGCAACGTTCGATCGGATCCGCCACCGCGCGTGCGGTGCATCGGCAGCGCAACGGCAATGGATCGAATGGCCCATTGGCGATGCGAGTCTGCGATAATAAACGAATCACCGCAGAGCCCGGAGATAGAGATATAAGCGCAACCATCGGGAGTTCGGTATAAATAGAGCAAATGCATCGATCACACCATCCAGAAATCCCAATGGTTCGAATCGCCTATCGGATACTTACGTCTATTTCCACGGGTTCGCAGGCTTTTCAACCAATCTATAGAGTCTTATGCTATTCACGCTTAAAATACATTCATCGTCTTTTAATGGCGAATGTGTATGTGTGAATAGTTTGCGCCTCGAAATATTCAGCGAGTTTCTACGGCCCCGATAACGCCTCGGGACATCGGGAGAATCGATATTTTAATGGAACAAACGTATCAATGGAATTGTCATTCGCGACGAAAAATTTTAAGATTTTTACCCGATTCGACTTAGGCTTCGGCGCGATTGGGCCGGATGAACGCAAGGAGCTGATTTCGGTTCTCGGCTATGCGGCGAGGAATCGCCATGCCGTGGGTCGAATTTCTTTTGAGATAAGAGATTGGAGCCGAACTTTTTTTATTGAATTCTTGAGCGGATAAAGGGAATATACAACATTCTTATTTCGGTCGTTTGAGCTGAGAAAAATCTTCTTTGCACCCTTTAAAAACCTAATATATCGGTGAGTATAATAAAACAGAGTTGGTAAAAATACTGAAAGTACAAAATACTATATGTGTTTTAAATACAAAATAGGGGAGAGCGGGGCAAAACGGGGCAACGGGGCAAAACGGTGTTTTTGGGCAAAACTAAATTTTCCAATCATTTTTGGATCGGACAAGGTGGCAAAACTGGGCGGAAAAGCCTGATGTATCCGATAGGGCGAATTCGGGCATCCAAAAAAATTACTGGAAAATGACGTTTTGCCCAAAAACCCCGTTTTGCCCCGTTGCCCCATTTAGCCCCGCTCTACCCTACTTGTACTTAAAACACATTGATACATCGATAAGTCTTTTGTTTCCGTACTTCCTAAAACACCTCATAAAAATCAATGAAAGTTCCATTTCACTTCCCCGAATTAAATTTCATTTTTGACAATTTTTAAAATTCCTACTTGACATTAAATTTCACTCAACACCGGTAGACCCAAAAAGCGAGACGATCTCAAAGTCCCCAGTGGTCCATTTACGAAACCGACACGATACACCCTGTAAAGCGCGGTCCATTAACAACAAAAATCGTTTGCATGGATCTAAAAAAGTGTTTAACTGAGTATTTCCAAAACCTTTTTTTTCAAGTGTTCCAATGTTACCGTTTCTCTGAGAAAAACGGCGTTCCTGGCGTGCCAAGTCCACGAAGGAAAGAAACGCTCGGAAGCTGCGATGCTCGAATTAAAATAACCGACAAACAAAACAAAAAAATGATGAAATTAAAAAACACATTCGGGGGTTGATGGCGGGGGTGCAGAAGGGGGGAGGGGGGGGGGGTAAATGGGCCGCTGCGATGTTGCGACGGGGCGAACGCAATTAACCAGCTTGGTTTTCCAGGCTCTTGCCTGCCCAACTTCCACCCGCGCACACCTGACATTCATAGAATGGAGAACGGAGATGCGAAGGGGCTGCAAGAGATAGCCGTACGGGCCGGCGTGCCGAGGATTCGCGTGGCGTCTTCTCCGGGCGATAATTAGCGTGTCTCCAATTTTCCCGTACGTTGCCCGTACATTTACTTTACCTAACTGCCGGAATAATTAAACAAGCCTCGGGTCCTCTTTCCCTCTCGTCGTCGGGAGTCCCCGGGCGTGCAATTATGTGGCCGCAAATCGCCGAGGAGCGCCGTCGGCGGCGCTGCCCGCGCGTCCGCCTTGGCCTTCCGTTTTGCGCTCCAGCTCTAACGAATCCACGGGTTATCTCGAGAACTGCGTCCGAGTCTCTTGTACCGCGAGATGATTCCTTTATACTCGCGTTGATGATCATCGGAGTGTGGTAAGGGACCGGTGGCGAGGGATTTCTTGACGGAGGAAACCAACCGAGCAATACGGTACAGTAGACCGCGTAAGTTGGATACCGTACTACCTGTTCAAGTTCAAGTACAAGTACCAGTCCACCGTCCCTTTCCGTACAACACTTTCCGTTGCGTATGGAACTGTCCGTTGCTTTACCATTTTAGACCACGTTATAATAACGAAAAAGTCCAAATAGAAAGAACCTCACGTATACGGCCATTGAGGAGGGGCCGAATTGGATTTATGCGTTCGTCATTTTTGGAAAAACGCGTTCGTCATTTTTGAATTTAAGCAGTCGTCATTTTCGGACATACGCGGTTGTCACTCTTAGACTTACGCAGTCTTAATTTTTGGAGTTCAGCGGTCTTTATTTTTGGAGTTAAGCGGTCTTCATTTTTAGACTTAAGCGGTCTTCATTTTTAGACTTAAGCGGTCGTCATTGTTGGGCTTAAACGGTCGTCATTGTTGGACTTACGCGGTCTTTATTTTTGGAGTTAAGCGGTCTTCATTTTTGGACATACGTGGTCGTCATTCTTGGACTTACGCGGTCTTAATTTTTGGAGTTAAGCAGTCTTCATTTTTGGACTTAAACGGTCGTCATTTTTGGACTTGAACGGTCGGCATTTTTAGACTTACGCGGTCGTCATTTGTGTACTTACGCAATCGTCATTTTTGGACTTAAACGATCGTCATTTTCGGACTTATGCGGTCGTCATTTTTGGACTTATGCCGTCATCATTTTTGGACTTCAGCGGTCTTAATTTTTGGACTTCACCGGTCTTAATTTTTGGACTTACGCAAACGTCATTTTTGGACTTACGCGGTCGTCATTTTTGGACTTACGCAGTCGTTTGGAATTATGCGGTTGGGAGAAAGGCGGTCGTGTACTGTACTCGGCAGATACCGAATATATAGAGCGCCATCGGGTTATCCCGCAGTCGCCGCTCACTGTCGCTAATTAGGACGTCCATTTAGGAAGGTACACCCTTCATTATGCAACACAGAACCTGTACGCATGAAATATCCGAGTTGTACACGGCGCGTCGAGGGGGCCGAGATTGACGGGGGGGAGGGTGTGTTTGTATGCTTTCGTGCGCCCGGCCGAGTCGCGTCAAAAGACATCATCTTCGTCTTCGCCTAACGGTGCTGTAATCCGCTCGCGAAACAAGCGAGCGCTTTCTATCCTCGACGTGCCGCTCGCGTCCCCCGCATTTGAGAATTATGCAGCTGTGGCCCGGCCATCCCCGCACCCCTCCGGCTAAGGTAATTAGGTACTTGGCAGCTTCGTAGAAAGGAAATTCTTGTTTACCAACCGAGAGTAGACCTGGCCAGTTTTCTCTGCAAACCTCCCCTGCCAATTAGGAGCGGCTCCCTCTCCGCCCCTCTGCCTTTTTCTTCGTGCTCCGGGCCTCTTCTCCGCTCGTAAAAGGAACCGCTTCTTCTGCAGTTCGGGCTCCATGTGCAGGAACATAAGAAAAGGGGCGGGTCCACCCCATGAGCCTGTCTTACCGTTTTGGGCACGAAAATCTTAGAGCGACGGAAGAACACTTGGTTCATGAATGGGTTCCCTAACCCTGGAACTCATGTATGGGGTACAAAAGTACCCCAGACGATGTTTAAACTGTGCTTAAGGAGGGAGTCTCGCTGCGCGCTGACTTTGCATAAGTTCGACAACAATAAGAGAAAATTGCAAGTACTTCTTGATGGTGTAAAAATCTGAAAAAA